>LBNU01023893.1:16944-77159 GCA_014162995.1 Artemisia annua
TCTCAAGGGATCTTGAGAAGCTTGCAATCCCCACCAGGCAGTGTACCTGACCGATGTAGTATAGTGTAGTGGCAAGTACCGGGGGATTGATCGTTCTACTTGGGGAATAGTGTTCGTTAGGATTGAAAACTACTCTAATTAGGTCTAACGGTGAGGGATGATTCTTTTTGTATTTTTATAATTTATGAAAGCAAGTAAAATCTCGGTTTTGAAGGAGTGCGCGGAATTAGTTGCTAGTCAACTAACCCAATAAACTACAAATGCAATAAAAATAAAATGACAAGAATGTAAATGTGAGAAAAACTTATATGGAGAAAAACATGTTTACTTAGGTTTCACTACTCCCTAGCTATCTTTCATTGGTTGATTAGTTTGTTACAATTGCGTGGATGACGGGTTGTATTCCTTAATACCATTCGTGGAGGCGTGTACATCCTTCCCCAACTCTATAAGATCCTATCTCTTCCTATGATGACACGTTAAGTATCCTATCATGGCCTCATTAATATTCTCTTATGCATTAAACACAACCAATTAATCGTAGTACACATCCGATTCATGTTTCTTAAGACGTTCAAGCAAGTTACCAATAGGAAGTTAGCCAGTTTTCTTAAGCCTAACATTGAAATCATTCATCCACAACAATTAATAACAAACCATCAACCAATAATCAATAGCTAGGTTTCATTACATCTAAGCAAACACAAACAAACCTAGCCTAGCATGTTAATGTAAAGACAAGCATAAGATAGAATCAAACAACACATAGACATATTGAATGATTAATGGATACTTATCTATACTACATATAATACACAAATGAATCTCTCTCCAAAAATTTCAAATGTACAAAAAATTATGCAATGTTTACAACACTTTAAAGCAAGGAATCTTCATAATTACAACAAGTAAAGCATTGTGTACAAGCAAAACATGCATGACACGAAATTAAGACCAAAATACATAAATACATACATTAAATAGCCTTTAAAACACCCCTAAACCTAAAGTTACAATGATTTAAAGCATTGTGTACAAGCAAAACATGCACGACACGAAATTCAGACCGAAATACAGAAATATATACATTAAATAGCCTTTAAAACACCCCTACACCTAAATTTACAATGATTTAAACCTAAAGTACAACCCTCTATGAACATCTATTAGAAGCTTGACTTCGAAAACACAAAAGAAAACCTCATCATCGATCTATTAGAAGCTTGACTTATTTAAAGCGCTTATGGGGTGTTTGGGATTGCAGTGTTTGGGAAAGAAAATAAAAGGCTTGATTATTTGCGTTTCAGAAGCATCAAAACACGGTTTTGGAAAAGCAGATCCATACATGCTTTTTCAGAACGTGATTTTCCTTTCTTTGCCAATTTACCGAACTGCCCGCATCCATCTTCTTCTTTGTTCATATTAATTTAACTTTTTGCATTTCTTGTTCACCTATCTGAATATTTTGTTAGTGTGAGAAATAGATATTTTGAGAAAGACGAAAAGAGGCGGAGGCAGAACAAAAAGATGTAACCCTGATTTTAACTTCATATACTTCGTTATATCAGTATAAGCCCAGTAACAATAGATAGATTCTATAGGTCTATGTTGTAAAGCCCATTAAGTAACAAAAATATAACTCACTATAATTTCTTTTATAAATTGTAAAGCCCATTAAAGCCCATTAAGTTCAATTCCTACTAGGTGCAAACAACCTTAAGTGGCCACGCCAACCTCCTGAAAAGGGAGGGCTTCACCTGGTTTGAGTCTGTGTGGTGGTGGGTTCAATCCCCGTGGATTAGTCGGCCAAAAAGGTCAGAAACCATGGTTATCAAAAAAAAAAAAAAAAAAAAATGTCTTAGAAGTTTAGTTATAGAAAGTTAAGTTTGATTAATTCAATAATATATAATAATTTCCTTTTTGTTAATTTTACAAGGTAATTATTTATTAATTTGATTTGTCAAACACTTTGAAAACTTATTATCTGATTATTACGTTATCAAACATCATAATTAAATCCAAACACTATGTTTTATAATCACGTTTTATAACAGCTAATTATCTAATTATGCGTTTTCAAAACTCATAATCAGTTTTCAATAAGCATTCACAAACACCCCCTTAAAACACGAGCATAAAAACATAACATACGCAACTTAAAAGACCAGCATGGTTAAAATTACTCAAATATAAAATTCTCACAATCTATAAAGTTGTTGTAACGAAAAACATAAAATTAAAAGATATTTATCGCCGAAAATTTTATTACAGGGTACCCGCCGCCGCATCGCGCGGGTACCCTGCTATCTTTAATTAAGCATGGATGAAATAAGGGTGAAAAACCCTAACAAAGAGTGTAAAATTCGACCTAGGGTTTATCCCAAGTTTCTCCCAAAAGTTCTCTCTAATGAATGAAAAATAGAATACTATATATAGAGAATACAATCTGACGGCGTCACGTTATAGCATCTGACGCCGTCAGCTCGCCGCCAAACTAACTCTCGGATTGCCCAGATCCATCTTTGACGCCGTCACCTTGTAAAGTTCTCTGGGCCGTCTTCTTTTGCTCCAATACGTGACGGCCTGGGCGTCACAAAGGGTGACGCCGTCACTCTTTATTCTCAAAATTCTTTCTGGCGCGTCTCGTGTAAACTTCATATCCACTTCTTTGTCAACACATGACGCCGTCACCTTGTAAGGTGTGACGCCGCCAGGTACTGTTTCTAGCATAATTTAAGACTTTGTCGTTTTCTTCACTTTTATGCTCCAAAAACGTCCAAAATGCTTCCTTTTCCAGATTTCTTCTCCAAAGTACCTAAAATGACAAAAGGAATGATTTGAGGCAATATTTGATCAAATTATCACGACTTAGAGCTTAAATGACCCCCTAAAAGCGTAAGACATTTCGTCTCATCATCCATTATCGAGAAAAGACTCCCTAAGAATCGTAATGGCCCTTGTAGCTCATTTTGACTTGGAGTTACATCAAATGGACGTAACGGCATTTCTTAATGGAGATTTACATGAAGATGTGTTCATGGCCCAACCGCAAGGTTTTAAATCTAAAGGCCAAGAACATTTAGTTTGTAAACTCAAGAAATCTATTTATGGACTTAAGCAAGCATCCCGTCAATGGTATTTAAAATTTGATGAAGTGCTGAAGAAACACAACTTCATCAAGAATCTGGTAGATCAGTGCGTATACCTCAAGATGAGTAGGAGCAACTTTATAATACTTGTGCTTTATGTTGATGATATCCTTTTAGCAAGTAATAATATTGATTTGTTGCATGAGTCAAAACGTTTTCTTTCTAGAACTTTGACATGAAAGATCTCGGTGAGGCTTCGTATGTTATTAGAATTGAAATTCACCGAGATCGAGCCAATGGGACATTAGGACTGTCCCAAAAGGCATATATTGAATGTGTACTCAATAGGTTCAATATGCAACATTGCTCCCCCATGGTCGCTCCTGTAATTAATGGTGATGTTTTCGGGTCTCATCAATGTCCGAAAACTGAGGTTGAACATGAGGAAATGAAGCGAATTCCTTATGCTTCCGTAGTAGGAAGCTTAACGTATGCTCAATTTTGTACTCGACCAGGTATCACTTTTATATGTGGCATGTTAGGCAGGTTTCAATCTAATCCTGGCCTACATCACTGGAAAGGTGCTAAGAAAGTATTGCGGTATCTACAAGGAACGAAGGAGTAAAAATTAACTTACACTAGATCCGAAAATCTTGAAGTTATTGGATGCTCGGATTCAGACTTTGCGAAATGCAAAGACTCTAGTAGGTCAACTTTAGGATATATTTTCATGCTGTCAGGTGAGTCTATTTCTTGGAAGAGTCAAAAACAAGTGCTAACGACGACCTCAACAATGATGGCTAAGTATGTTTCAGTTTATAATGCGACATGCCATGCAATGTTGTTGAGAAATTTGATCACTGGACTCAAAATTGTTAACTCCATCTCAAGGCCATTAAAGATCTACTGCGATAATAACGCAGTCGTTAGCTTCTCGAACAGTAATAGTTCAACTGGAGCTGGTTTATACCTCGATACAAAGTACTTATTTGTACGTGAAAGAGTGGAGGAACAACTGATATGTATCGAGCACATTAGAACTCATGAAATGCTTGCGGATCCGCTAACTAAAGGTCTACCACCCAAAGTATTTCAAGGCCATGTTGCTAGAATGGGTTTACGTAAAGACATTATATAATGTTGTAGTTAGTGCACTATTTCATGATTATGTTTAACTTCAATACAAGTGCTTTAAGATAATATCCTTCACTAAAATGTCTAGTTTGTCTATATTTATTTTTAACTGTGTACACTTATGTTTCATTATAGACAAACTTATGTGTACCACATTACTTTGTCATTTTGGCTTAATGAAATCATATATTTCAGATTAGTACCATTAGTATAATCGATGGGGGTCCCGTGTCAAACGCGACACATTTGGCTGTATCTTTTTGCTTTGGTGCTATTATAGAATTATGGTAATTCACATAAACTTGTAATTGGCCAATATAATTTTTCAGGTTTATGTATATATAATAAATGGTCTTACGGCCAAGTGGGAGAATGTTAGAATAAATCCCTTTTAGATGTGGCCTTAGACCATTTGTACCCTAAAATATGCCTTAATGACATATTATACCCCTAACTACCAAATGGCGGTTACTTGATGGAAGTAACTACCATAACAGATAAATATTTAGGGTTGTGGGTTTTTTCCTGTATCATGTCAAGAACATCTTCTCTCAATAAACACCATAACTCTTGAGAGAAATCCCTCCATCGGATTATTGACATCACTAACGGAATCGAGGAACCCTAACGCTATAGCTTCATCATCCAATCTAAATTTTCAATCAGTTCTACCATCAAGTAAGTTTACTTTGATGTTATTGTTATGAGAGGAAAGTTCAATACGAAACAACAAAAAACTAAAGAACAAACCACTCCATCCTGACCCTTTATTCTTATATCATCCAACAGCCAAGATCTCATCATCCCATCATTTTAAATAAAGTGGAGGGGTAGATTTGTAAATTAACTACACCTTCTCATTTACTCATACACGCTCCTTCTCTCTCCCCCTCTCTCTCACACACCAAACATTATCTCACGGTTCCCATGGCCCCCGCCATTGTTGTCTTTTTCATATCCATCGCCACCACCACGGTTTGATGCTCCTCCACAGCTGTTACCACCTCTGTAACCATAATCGTTCCTGTTCCCACCAAAATCAGGGCCTCGATTGTAACCCCTACCACCACCGTAGTTTCCATGACCTCTCATGTTATCATTCCTGATTATTCTAGGTCCTCTTCCACCAACAAATCTTCCACGATATCCTCCTATGAAAGAGCAAGTCGATTTATCTCAGTTATTTTCTAATTGAGATATTCATTACCATAGTAAGTAGTACAGAGTATTTAAAAAGGGGTATATGAATACGATAATGAAATAAGACCCTTTTGAGGAGAAGAATAATTACTTTAACTTACTATTATTTTATTTATAAGATAGACAGATGTTGGAAGTTGATTTAAGATAATGAAATTAGATAAGAGTGTGTGAAGCCAAATATATAAGACATACTGGTGAAGACTAAACATCAAATAAGATATAAATGAGTGAGAGTAATTCCTTAGGGAGTAGATAAAGTCAAAGTAAAACGCATATTCCCTGTAAGCCACTATTTGTATTAATTAGTACAAAATTAAACTTAGGTTAAATGACTTTATTTCAATTCAAAAACATGAATACTACAGTTACAGTAGTGCTTTTGTTTTGTTCCAAAGTTTAAATGACTTTATTTCAGTTCAAAAAAAGGGCTCTATGAAGATAATCGAACTTTTCAATAGGGAATTAGTACAACATTAAACTTAGTTTGCTCGATTATGGCAAGTCACAAACGTATTAATGGTTGTTCAAGCGTTATTTGAGGTAAATACTGTTTTGATGCTGCAAAAAATCCCATGTGATGCACCAAAGAATCTCAGGGGATTCACAAATCCTTTGAGATTCATACTGAATCCCATGTGATTTCATACAGAATCCCATGGGATTCATACAGAATCTCGTGGGATTTTTTTTACGAATCCTGTGGGATTTTTTACGAATCCCGTGGGATTTTTTTACGAATCCCATGGGATTTTTCTGGATGGAAATTTTGAAAAAAAAAATCATCTTTTTACGAATCCTGTGGGATTTCTTTACGAATCCTGTGGGATTTTTCTGGACCGAAATTTTGAAAAAAAAAATCGTCTTTTTACGAATCCCATGGGATTTTTACGAATCCCTTGGGATTTTTCTGGACGGAAATTTTGAAAAAAAAGTTCGTCGAAAGTATATAACAATGCATGTCTATAGAAAGATGATTTAATTCTCGTCGCGATGGTGTATTTTTCGTAGCTTGAAGATTTACCGTTTGCAAGATATGTTATTTTTTTAAAAAAAGGTGGAAAGTGAATTTTTATATTAAATGAGTTAAAATGCCAATTTTGCCCTCCCTATGTTATTTTTTTGTTTGGTTGAGATTGACTTATTTGTTTTTTAAAGGATACATGTTTTGCATGGATCTGACCTTATGATTACATGAGATTGATCCATTATATGTTTAATTATTCTAACAAAAACTAGAACGACAGCATCAACTATATTTCCTCTCATAAACCGCGTAAAGTTATTATTGAACTTAAATGGTATATACATCTTTCTTTTTTCTTTTTTACTATCATATCAGTGATTCTATTCCATCCAAATGTTACAACACAATTATGAACTTCTACAGAAATTTGAAAAAATAAAATACAAAAACACTTACATATATCTACATACCATCGTATGTACTTTATTTTTGGACGGATGGAATTGATAGGTGATTCACAACTTAGCATACTTCTTTAGGTTTTGTGCAGCATCCTTTGCATTGCTGGGAACAGGTAAGTTTGTGATAAGAGTAACCCGTGATGATGACACAAGTGATCTGCTTTCTGAATTAGAAGGATCAGCCTTCCACATCCGCACTTCCCATACCTGCTCAAAGTTACATACTTTGGTCATTCACCTATGTGCACACACATCTATACCAACATTTGTGGTCATGACTTCATGACAATAATCTCTATGTCAAAAAGACCAATAGTGCAATTATTTAACCAAAGGGGTGTTTGGCATTGCGCTTTAAAGTGAATCAGTGATCATCTGATGTGTAGTAACCATAATCTAATATGGAGTAATAACTTATATTAAAACGGACTGCTAGGAGATAGTGTTTGTATGTTCATCTGCTGATGTTTCAAGTTGTAAATTATCATCAGCTGCTCAAGTGTTTGACAGTATATGACTCTTTAAAAGTACCGCAATGTAAACAGATAAACTAATTATCTAAATCAGATTCAGCTTCTGCCTTTTGATGTTGTTAGATAATTAGATGTTAGCGCTTTCGACAACTTGTAATTATTCAAGAATTTACATGTGAAATGACCCCTAAATAACTAGTATAGCAAATTTGAAAAAGTAACTGAATTCTTATAATATACTGTACGCATTACCAAACTAGTAAGATCTTATAATGTGACATTACGGACCTGAATAGTCTTGCCAACATTGACCGGTGTAGCCTCAGCTAAAACAAGGTCACCTAAATCAGCACGCTTTATATGATTAATACTCAGTTGCACCCCAGCAACTCTTTTAAATCCAGATGCCATATGTGCTCCCATACTTGCCAAACCTTCCGCTATTAACGCGGATACACCTCCATGTAACACCTTAAATGGCTGCTCAATTGTAACCCAATTAACTTCAATTTAAATTACAAATACTCTAAACAATCAATATTACTATTTTTGTCCACTAGTACTATTTAATATTTATGTATGTTTCATAATTATTGTCCAAAATTTAAAGGGTACTGATAAAATTTTATTTATTGCACTTTGTCAAATTTTATGTTTTTTTGTCAAGAAATAATTTGGGACATGGTACACCTAGTAAGTATCCGAAGTCTAAGAACTGGCAATTTTTTTTACAACCTGTGCCACTTTTCTCACAATATATCTCCCAAATAACTCCGGCAAGACTTGAACCCGCAACCTCTAGGTTGGTTGGCAACTCACGTAAAAGGCCTTGGGTTATCCAAAGCCCATTTGATAATAATTAATTAATATGATGATTACCTGACAAGCTTTTTGTGTGACTTGAAGACGACCAGTGACTTTAGATGGAGATAAATCCTCGATCTCAAAACCAATTGCATGTAAAGGAGCATCCAACAATTCTGTTTTTTGGTCTGTCTTTGAAGTTGACTGAGAATCCATGATCTATCTATGTGTTTATTTGTTAGGATTAATGATGTTGTGTTTCTCAAGGTAAGGTTCATGGGTTGGGATAGGGTAGGTAAGGTATGTGACTAGTGTTTTACCACCACCAACTTCAGTACAAATTAGTTAATAGTTAATGTCTGTCTGTATTAGTACATGATAATAGACCAAACTTGATAATAGATCAAACTTTTTTGGTCAATTTTGGCAGTGTTTTGGTTTGTTGGGTTGCTTTGATAGAATGAGACTTTTGATACAAGGTTACTGCTACATTCTATGTATAATGTATATAACTATTTAAATACTGTACATATAATAACATCCCATTTACACTCAAGTCTTATCATCATTTTTCGCAAATGTTTTGTAAAAGTACATAAATTAATTCCAGGCTGCATCTCAAATGTTATAAAAAGTTGACGCATTCGGAAACCGGAAGAAGATGAGGAAAAGAGGAAAATTGATAGTAAAAATATGAAAATGGATTAGTGTTTTACCAAAAATGGATGCACTAAAGAAAATCAAATGTAAATTGGGCAGACAAAATAAACCCATTATGTATTCATTCATAGCAATTTTTGATTCATGATATATGTGATATTTACTCCATTAGAACACACATTAGATGAAACCATAAACAAAAATAATGGTAGGATGGAGTAATAAGTTTAATTATATCATTTCGACAACGACAAACATTTGTCATTCTGCAAACCAAATCATACTTGAGCTAAAATGATATAATATTCCAAAAAAAACAGATAAAAACCATAACAAGATGCAAATGGCTGTAAATAGTAAATACACCTAAACACCCGTACAAGTTGAAACATGTATAAGAAGATTTAATTAAACAGTAACTTCAATGATTTCTAATCATATGTTGGAGTTCATAGAAATTCATCTAACACCACAACATAATCTCTTTCAAACACAACCTTAAGTATGTTATCTCAAGTCAAAACATCTTCATGCTTCTCTAGCTTCTAGGGCTTCAACTTCCTCTTTAGACAAGATATCAACAACGGGTTCATACAAGTCCCACTCTCTTCTTTTCCTAGAGAACCAAAATAAATAAATAAATAAATAATTAAAAAATAAATAATAATAATAATAATAATAATAATAATAATAATAATAATAATAATAATAATAATAATAATAATAATAATAATAATAATAATAATAATAATAATAATAATAATAATAATAATAATAATAATAATAATAATAATAATAATAATAATAATAATAATAATAATAATAATAATAATAATAATAATAATAATAATAATAATAATAATAATAATAATAATAATAATAATAATAATAATAATAATAATAATAATAATAATAATAATAATAATAATAATAATAATAATAATAATAATAATAATAATAATAATAATAATAATAATAATAATAATAATAATAATAATAATAATAATAATAATAATAATAATAATAATAATCATAATAATAATAATAATAATAATAATAATAATAATAATAATAATAATAATAATAATAATAATAATAATAATAATAATAATAATAATAATAATAATAATAATAATAATAATAATAATAATAATAATAATAATAATAATAATAATAATAATAATAATAATAATAATAATAATAATAATAATAATAATAATAATAATAATAATAATAATAATAATAATAATAATAATAATAATAATAATAATAATAATAATAATAATAATAATAATAATAATAATAATAATAATAATAATAATAATAATAATAACAACAACTAACAAAATAAAATAAAACCAATAGTCAGCAGTTTCTCATAATCCGAACACATTATGGTTGCCAAACAAAGAGGTTCGGGATTCTACATCTTATTGTGTCACACTGGCTGAAAAATTATTACTGTAGTATTTTACCTAATGCCGCTTGATCTGGTACCAAATAACTTCAATGTTGTTTCTGATGCACCTACACTTGACTTACTGTGGATAAAAAACTGTAAGTCCTCATAATAATAACCATATTTTATTCCATCGAGTGCATCTCATCAGAAAATAAAGATATCCAAACACCAGCAAACAAACCTTAGAGGCTCAGCCCCCCTGCGTCCTTTTTTATGGATTTTTGTTTCCCTTGCTGAAGCTACACCCTGGATTGCAATCTAAGTCATAAAAATAAATAAATCAATTATAAGTTACTTTCTCATATATTTGGCGGAAAGACGTAAATAGTAAAAATAAATGTAGCAAAATCCTAACCTCACAAAGTTGCTCCCTAATGGCAAAGGCAATTGCAGGCTGTCAAACAAGGTTTTGTTAAGTAAATAATAATCTGAAATTTTGCTGATAATTTACAGGTCTACAAAATATAAACACCATATGACACCATAAAAGGATATGTATGACCACTCATCTAGAAAAACAACACTCTGAAAAGAAACCAGCATGAAAAATGCTGCATTGAAAAAGTAAACATTACATTCTAGCACATCCATATGGTTTCGTAAGCGATGCCTAGATATTTTCTGGATATTAATGTAAAATGCACCCTAAACACGAACGAAATCCTAATTTGATAAACAGCATTTGGGTCCCAAATCAATATTCAATAAAAAAGTCCACCAATAGCGCAATAAAGTAAAATACATTTCAGTAACTTACTCCAACTTCAGGGTCTTTAATACCCATATCTTCACAAAAAATTCTTGCAAATTCTTCAGGATCGCTCTCAAAGTTATTCATATCCTGAAATTGGTTTAAGTCTGTTTGTATCAAAGTAGGTTCCAAGACTGAGACTACGCAAAGGGTAGTCGTTATAATAAATAGAAGAAGAAATTCAAATCATCAAACAATTTGAACAAAAAGAGCTTAAATATAACTAAGCTTACCCATAAGAATTGGTCCTTTATCAGAGTATGATTCACTCGAAGATCAAGCTGGTAGAGATTAAATAATAAGTCAGCATCCACAATCAAACATAAAAAAAACCAAGACCTATAGCCCTGTTATAGATGGAAAAAATAGTACCTTAATAGGGACGATTTTCTCACCAGTGTGCATATCTTGCCCCTCATATGATTTAAATTCATTGAGTTGTGACTGCATTAGCAAAAATACAGAATATCACAATTAGTTTCTAGACACAAATGATTAGAAGTTTGACACTAATTGTGTTGACGCAACTAGTATTCTACGCGCCTAGTATCATAGTCCCATTGATATGATCACCCTTAAAAAGGTTGGCAAGATACCCTTCAAATGAGAGAAATTCTTCTCGTTTTGATTTATGACCTCCAAAAGTAATAGTAACAATTTGACAGATAGATCATCCTATATTGATAGGGTTTCTAAAATTTTTTTTTTTTTTTTTTTTTTCCTCCATCAATCAGATTTGAATTGGCTTCAAATTAACTGATGTCAAAAATCATGTTCCCCTTCTACAGAAGAGTGTGACTTATAACAAGCCATTTTGAGGGAGTTTGATCAATTCAATCATGTAACCCTGTATCTGTAGCTTATTAAATGACTCCATTTCGAGGGAGTCATACAAATAGATAGGTTTGAATAAATCATTTGACTCCTTTGCAGTCTGTTGCTTTGTCACAGTGCTTTTTAGTGATTTTTCGTTGGAAATGAATTGAGTTACTAGAAATTATTAATTGTCACTCTTCAAACTTGTACTCTTGAGTTTTATTATAAACACCACAAATGGTTGTGATTTATTTTCTGTGAATGTAAACAAACTTCATCAGAATCAGACAACATGCTAAGTTTGTGACTGAGGGTTAGACTGTCTTTCATCCACTTTAACCCTGCTAAACATTTATTTAGAACACTACTAGTATCAGATAATCAAATGCTTCATAAGTTTAAGCCCTTGATAGCCTTATGTATTTGTAAAATTAACAAGTGTCTTTCACTTCGACATCGAGTTTCTCATGCATATTATCAAAGTCATCAGTATTCTTTTTACGACAACTACTTAAGACATCTGACCCAGAAGTCTATACAAAGCCCAAAACAAGATACCACTTAAGCAGCTATACACATACAAAATTATCAAGCAACAAAGTCTTTAAATTAAATGGAACTAGATGTTTCAATATTACATTATTTTGGTTATGGTCACAACTTAGCCAATCTACCAGTATGAACCATAACACAGAAATCTTCAGAACTATCCACCTGTTTCATTCTTAAGTATGTCGCCAGTTATAATGTCACTATCAACAAGAGATATGCAATCCAACACCGTCCAGAAAGATTACTAGCTACAAGAAGGATGTTTACCTGAATGGACTGATAAATCTGGGCTATAAAAGTTGGAGGAAGCTTGAGGTCTTTCACTGTTCGTTTTGCAAACATTGTTACATCTGATTCTGGATCTGTTAACAAATATTAGGAAATGCACGATGAAGTACTGTAACTACATAAATGAATGTAAGGGTTATGAAATGGTGATGATGATGGATGTCTGTCAAAGAAGTAAATTTTTATGACGACTTCCATAAAGATAACAAAAACCGAGCCAAATTAAAGAGGGAAGGCATCTAAGTATTGTGTGTTTAAACATATATATCATTTAACTAGATATAGCGTTCAGGTAAAAGAGCGCCTAAAAGATTCTTTCTCTCAATTAATGTGTACTGGTCACTCATCTAACTATTGTGTGTTCGGTTTATTGTTTCTCTGCAGTGGGCTGGCACTTGGAACTACCACATGTTCATAATCTGATAAGACCCGACTCTATTTTTGCGACTAAAACGAATAAAAACAGTAAATTGCAAAAACACAAGAATTAAATGGTCGATTAGCCTTCCACAGTTTACTTTCCAGAGGTAATTCAACTCTCTCAATGATATGAAGTCACTAATCAAATTACAACGTTAACACCCTATTTCTACTATATACATCCACAAAGATCTCTATGTAAAATTTTACATGCATTACTGCTAGGCTACAATTCTCCTTCTCCTTGTGTAGTTTGTTGGTTTATGAGCTCAATTTATAGGGTCATGCAAACAAGTACTCAACAGTTTCCAAAACTAATACACTCTTGTTCGGGAGAGTATGCTCAAAACAGTAAAGATTATAGCTTGGTCACGTTTTAATTATAGAACAGAAAACTACTCAGATGACATTCTGGTTGCTGGTTCCAATTTTCTAGATGTTCATTTAAAGGATATGTTAAACATAGATTTCAGCATCAAAGATTACAGTTCCCTGAAGTATTATTTGCGCATCGACTTCAACACGATGCCAACAGAAATAACCTCAATAGATGCAAGTATGCTCTAACGATCTCACAAGAACAGGGTACTTAATTTGAAACCAGTCAATAATCCCTTATATTCTTTTTTTGAATAATTTATAGAAAGATGGTGCGCAAACTGTTGGGACACAACCATAACTCGTCCTAGCGCATTTTATGCAGCTCAAAGTCTTAGTTTATTCAAATCTACGTACTTTCGAACCTAAAAGCTTAATTAGAATTTGAAGGTCCCAATCATCCTTTGCACCTTTACATCGTAGTCAATTTCTTCCAAATCCTTTTAAAATTTCCAATATGCATCCATAAATGCTCTTGATTCTAATCCTACATATCTTTCGAGAACAAAACAAATACGCCTAATTACCATTTTATTTGGGAGAGAAAACGCAGCAGCTTATTACACTTCAATTGATTCATCCATTTTATCAGCAGAGAAGTTTTCTCCAGTATGAAAAATGAGACTTAACACATGCACTAATATGCCTTTTACACTACCCGCAACTGCTCACAACATCATACACGAAATTAAAAAAAGATATCTTACCAGTAGGGTTCCAAGTAAATGTATCCCTGTACCTCTGACCTTCGATATCAATGTCAAGACGAATGGGAACCAAATTCTCAGCAGTTGGACTGCATTTCAAACAGTTAACTCGTTACAAAATTACAAATGAGCATAATAAATATCTAAGATGACAACGAGACTGGACTTACATTCTGAACTTAACCGTGGGGTTTCTTAATGAACCCCAACCTGGATGTGGCTTCGTTTTATACATTCTTCTTCTTCTTCTTCTGGTGTCAAGTGAAGCCCCAAATACAGAACGTGAGTTTCACCTGTCACATAAAAGAGCCTCAAATGCTAATAAAACAAACTACATCAATACGCAATACTCAACTAGTTATCATCACGGTTCTTAAAGGCGCGCCATGGCACCGCTAAGGCATGACCTCCACGTTACGAAATAGACCTAGGCGCCGGCTCTAGGCATGGCGTGAGATGAGGCGCGATAAGGCGCAAGGCGTGGCGCCTTTTTTGAGGCGTTTTTAACGAATCTGGTTATAATGTTATGCGGACAACGTATATCAGCCGGGTAGTATTTGTGTTTTTTTGAAAGAAATAAAGAAGATTACATGTATAACACTTTTTGTAAACTAGATATATATGAAATATGATATATGATATAAATATATAAAATATTGTGTCGCTTTAAGTCACGCCTTAAAAAACATAGTGGCTTCGCCATGGCTCCTAAGGAGCGAGGCTTGGTTGTATTGAAACTAAAATAACTAACCCTAGGCTCGTATAAATTTAATCATCTATCTTGTACCTACGGGTGTTGTAAATTAAGGAAATAGTTAGGAGCAGAGTGAAATTATATGATAATCGAGAAAAGAAGGAATTGATAGGTTACCGGCTAATGAAAAGCGGGAATGCGAGAGATATCCGAAAGAGATTCCGGTAGTAGCTGTTGTTGTTGCTGATTGGAGAGTTCAGGAGGGTTGGACCTCGGAAGTGGGAATATCGTCAAATACCCAATCAATTTAATACTCAAGGACAAAATTTTTTAACTTTCACAATGATACGTTGCGGGTTCGAGTCTCGTTGGAGACACGTGAGATAAAATTTGTGAGATAGGTGGTGTAGGTTGTAAAAAAATGCCGTTTTAATTTTTTTTCTTTTTTTTTTATCTTTTTTTTTTTGGGTTAAAATTAACTAGCTACAATACTACGATGCCACGAACGCGCCTTTTAGGTCTTCAAGCAAAATCGAATAATAAGTAAACCCTAGATGACCCACCCTCCATTCAACTAATTCATCCGAAGAACATGATCTCATCAATTGATCGAATAAAAAATTCAAAAGGAAAATTTATGATCTATAAACGTTTGACCTTTAAAACCCAAAGTATGGATTTGATGGTTCCAGAAACCACTCACTCGCCCAATCAATACATGCCCACCAATTGATGCCTGATTATTTGAAAGACTCTTATGTCAATCGACTACGAAATGGGCCCTCATTGGGAATTCTCGGCAGTTTGGTAATTTTGTGGATATTGCCATGGAAGAAAATGAAGATGTCTCAGATGATGATGAACCACTTCCAAAAGAGCACGAGGACCCGCAATGTCCAACTATATTGTTAACTAAATAGGAAGGGAAAAAAAAAAGGCTTCGAGGTTGATGCAGGTTTTACTGACCAGGTCTTAAATTTATAAAGTCTCGATTACCTAAGGTCTACCTAAATGCACTAACGGACCGTGTATTCTATTTTTACCAGAAGTGTTATCTGTCATATTGGCCATATGACTTCACCGCTGAATCCGATGAGAGGGGTCGTGGCCGGGACCATTTGGCATTGTATTTTTGGTCGTAGCCGCTTCAAACAGTGTTAATACAATATCTCAGAAGCTGATCCACCATCTACGTACATGTTGTGTATGCAATGGCCTCCAATTTCTGCTTCTATGATCATTGGTCCTTCGGTTCCCTCATCGCCTCCTAGGGGCGGAAAGGATATCTCCGTTTCAGTGGAGAAGCTTTGTGTGATTTTTTGTCTTGCTATTTTTTGCCAAGTCTACACCATTAGAATTTCTGACGCTTTGTCTTTCCCGGACGTTTCTCCTTTTCTTACTATCTTTTCTTGGTCTTTTCCATTATTTTGCTTCAGCTCTTTGATTACATGTGACAACTTTCCAGCTTTTAGTAGCTCTTCTATCTGTCTCTTCAGATGCATACATTTGTATCTCGGAATACAAATAGGCCCCACCCTAGATGGAAATGGACTAAGGACTTAACGTGGTTAATTGACTGGTCAAACCCGAAAGTCAACCTTGTGGTCAAAGAATGTATTATAAAGTTATGAAAGTATAATGTGGCACAAATAGAAGGAAATAGACTTCAAGGGCTTAAGTTGTCATGTGATAAATGTATCATAAGTTAAGTGTGGCCAAAATAGAAGCAAAAGGACTTGAGGGACCAAAAGTGTCAACTGGGAAATAACTTTATTGTGAAGAAAGTGTTACCTAGAAATATCCAGGTTTTTACTTATCTCATAATTATCCATATGTAAGTATGTGTCGGTTTTGGAGAGCAAAAGAGGAGGGAAACCAAGTCTTGATGATTAAGAAAGAAGATTGATTCGTTGTGTTATGGTGTGTAAAACGACAAGTATTCAAAAATATCAACAAAGTGGAGTCAAAGTTATCGTGAGTGACAACTAGACGTAGAGAAATACAAGTAAACCTTTTAGGAAAAAGATTACCTCGTAAACTCGTGCAATGTGATATTAGTGAGACCGGGAAGTGATTTCCCGAGTCGTACCCCAACGAGGTGTGAATGGAAAGCTACGTTAAAGATCGAGATTAAAGACTTGTATGTTTGGTTGCGAAAGATTGTTTGGTTTTGTTGTACGTTAAATTAACGAAAATTGAAATTAACGAACGAGGATGAAAATAAATTAACCTAAAGGGAACAAAAGGCAAATGGCAAACTAGGGGAATCCTAAAACACTACGGGAAACAAAGTTAGGTATCGGGAATCCTAAATCACAATTAAAAACAAACACGTAACGTTTATTTAAAAATAAACGTCACGCGCAAGATAAAACGTGAAATTTAAACACGAAAGGTCCTACGAGCTTACAAATAATTTTCTTACGCACTAAAAGACAAAAGAAAATTTTGGAAAAAAGAAAATTAATTTTTTAAGAAAAATCCTAATTATTATGAATTAAATACTAATTAAACTAAATTAAATCAAAATAAATATTAAAACTATTTAAATAAATCTGAAAATTTTCTGGAAATTAACTTAAGTTAAAACAATTTTAAGAAAAATAAAAAAGTTGAAAGAAGCAGCTTCAATAAGCTGTAATAAGCTCAACAGCTTATATAAGCTTAAGGACTACTACTACTATAAAAATAAAAAAGGAAGCATAATACATTGAGAAGTCCCTAGGGCAGTTGGTAAACGTGTGGGTGTTGTGAGGTTGGTTATGCAGGAGGTCAGGGGTTCAACCCTGGCCTTTTGCATTTTTTTTTAATCATTTTTTTTTTTACTTTTTCTTTGCTTGTTTACTGCTTCTTAACCCCAAACACAAACACCAACACAGATTTGAAAACTCTTTTATAGATCACAACAACAATACTTAAACCATTTATGCAAGACCAAAAACTTTTTCTTTTCTTTTGTTTTTCAAACTTTGTTCAAGAATTTCCATATAAGCTCACTAAGCAACAACAAGCTCAACTTAAGCAACAAAGATAACAACAATAACCAACACAGAAACAAACAACAAGATCAACAACAAGAACAATGAACAAGCAGATGGCAAAATCAACAAGAACAACAATAAGAACATGCAGTAGCAGCAAAAGCAACAAGAACACAACAAGCTCAACAAGCATATAAGCTTTTAAGAGCTTATGTGGCAAACAGACAACAATAATAACAACTTCAAACAACAACTAGAACAAAAACAGCAACAATAATCAAGAAGAACACAGGATCAAGCAAGCTCAGTATACACTGAGTCTCACACAGCATGCAGTCTCAACTAGGCCTAAAGATGGCTTATTTTTAAGCACTAAATAAGCAGTTAGGTAAAAATTAAAGCTTAAATCCTAAATATTACCTAAGAGGCTTTCTAAATCAACAAAGATCACAACCTATGGCCAAGATTTGAGTGACTTATGGGCAAATCAATTTCCCACAAAAACNAGGTCAAATTTAAATGGCCAAATGGACTTCAAATTGAAAATTTCTTTTTGATTCTGATAAACAACCAACCAAAGATTATAAAACAACAATTTTCATTCAATTCCACCCAATATTCAACCCTACATGCTCACTTGAAATCTGTCCAATTTTAACTGATTGGAAAATTTTTGACCTTTTCACTTTTTGCAAACTTGACTAAAGTGAGTTTAAATTGATCCTAACTTACTGAAAATGATGTAATGGATTATACTAAGACTAGATTGAACTAACCTAACAACTTTTATAGCTAAAATGAGGATTATGCTAGCCAAATTCCAACAGTTAAGCCAAAGATTAAGGATTAAGGCCAATTTTGACTTTTTCTTTAAATTTGACCAAACCAAAGGTTCAACTAAGCCTATTAGGTCTTAGGTATGGCTACTGAATCAAAATATGTCACAGTAAACAGCAAGAACACAACAGATCAGCTAGAACCAAACACCCCCTTATAAACAGTTAATGAGATTATTCAAAGCTTTTGACTAAATTACTCTATGAAACAAAAAGCCTTACTGCTACTGAGCTTAAGTGATTATAAGTAAACAAGAATTAACATCAAATACCAACTTTACACATATTATGAAAAATCAATGACCAAAGACTTACTTGTCATCCAAAGCTAGACAACAAACTGAGAATTAGGACCAAGAATCATAACCATTTCCTAACATCCCCCATGGGATTCTAAACCAATATCCACTTCCATGCTTGCCACTACAACTGTTTTCTTCTTTCTTCAACTTTTTATATTTTTGTGATTTTTTTTCTTTGTATTTTTTTTTCTTCTTTTCTGAATTTTCACCTTCTTTTTGCTTTCAAATAACTTAACAATACTTAAAATAAGATTCTGAGACAAAATAGCAGCACTTAAATTAAATAACAAGACACTTGAGTTTTTGAGTAAAAATTCGAAATTTCATAAACTTGAACAATACTTTAATTAAGCTGAAACATTGGAATTACAAAGGTAAAACTAAGTAGAAAACAGAAAAACTACAAAAGAAAAGATGCCCTAATGGCTTACATGACTATTCTATTTATACTAACTAAGGTGGTAGGTACGAATTGACTCCTTGTGCTTCTTCTGTGAGATAAGGCAACCCTAATTTGCTCCTTGTGACTTCCTGAACAAATCCCAAGCGTCCAATTAGATTACAAGTGATCATGGCCTTCAATTCAGATTTTGGCGCCAAAATGTTACAAGTTTTGAAAGTTGAGGGACTGAAACTGCCAATTTTGCAACACTTTGTTCGTTTTTCATTTGTTTTTAATCATTTTGCATTTAAAACATATAAAACACGATCTTTGGGATATTTTCAGTATTTGGATGTATTTCCGAGTGTTTTCACGTGTTTTGGCAGTTAAAATATGATAAAAATGATGAGTATTTACACACTCATCAAAGATGATGGAGATATTATGCTTAGGGTTCTTCCTAGCAAATATCACTATAAGTAAGTAATCCTTTATAATGATTATGAGGTTAAGGTTTATGATTGAAGTGGGTTTTCATTATATGATCAAAGTATGATCATATGATGATGTGGAAAGGATGATTTGGGTAAGTTATGATGGGTTATGTTAACCCTTGTTTTTTATGTTAATTATTATGTTGCTAGGTCTTGATATTGTGAAGATTGATAATCATAGTAATGGATATGATGATGATGATGATGATGATGATGATGATGATGATGGTAGCTTAGCTTTGGAAGCTAAAGTAAGTAACTTAATTGATATGTGCTTAATATGATTGTTTACATATTATGTGATTATGAGTATGAACCCGATGCTTTAGTTTTGGTATTCTTTGGGATACGCCAGCTTGCCTTTTATGGCATGTATTTGGCATCCTTCGGGATGGCCTAGTGATGAGACGAAAAGTGTCACGATTTTAAGGGGTCATTTAAGCCCTAAGTCGTGAATATATGATCAAATATTGCCTTAAATCGTTTCTTTTGTGAATTTAGGTACTTTGAAGAGGAATTTTGGAAAAGGAAGCATTTTGGACGTTTTTGGAGGATAAAAGTGCAGAAAACGACAAAGTCAAGAATCCAAGCTGGAAACAGTACCTGACGGCGTCAAGTCACACAAGGTGACGCCGTCACTCATTGAAGAAGAGGTGGATACTTTTACACTAGACGGGCCAGAAAGTTTTCAAGGCTTTTACACGTGATGGCGTCACGTGTTATTTCACCAAGGCCGTCACGCTTTAAAACAAAGAGAGACACCCCAGAACCAAGTTACACCAGACGGCGTCAGAAGTAGATCTAGGCAATCAAGAAACCCTAATCACGACGAGGTGACGGCGTCACGACCCAAAGGGTGACGCCGTCAGATTGTAAAATCTATATGTATTTTTCGTTTTGTCATTCATTAAAAGAGGACTTTTGGTAGGAACTTAGGGTACGAACCCTAGTCGACTTTTGCAGCTATTTTGAGGTTTCAAACCCTCTTTTCTTCCATGATTAATTGAAGATAAGTTATCCTTTAATCATTCAATATGTCTATGTGTTGTTTGATTATATCATATGCTTTTCTTTCCTTTAACATGCTAGGCTAGGTTTGTTTGTGTTTGCTTAGGTCTAATGAAACCTAGTTATTGATTATTTGTTGGTTGGTTTGCTATTGATTGTTGTGGGTGGATGTTTATCGATGTTAGGCTTAATAAAACTGGCAATACTCCAAATGGTAACATGCTTGAACGTCTTAAGAAACATGAGTCGGATGTGTACTACGGTTATTTGGTTAAACTTAATGCATAAGCCACTGTTTATAATCCCTATGGTATGGGCGCTTTACGCGTCGCTGTAGGAGGAGATAAGAGCTTTTAGAGTTGGGGAAGATTGTACACGCCCCCACGAATGTTAATAAAAGACTAAAACCCGGCATCCACGCAATTGTAGCAAACCTATCAATAAATAAAAGATAACTAGGGAGTAAAGAAACGTAAGTAAACACATTTGTCTCCTTATTAGAAGTCTCTCAATTTATTTTCCTGTCATTTTATTTTATTTGCATTAGTAGTTTTTGGGTTAGTTGACTAGCAACTAATTCCCCCCACTCTTCCAATACCCGAGATTTTTACTTGCTTTCCTTAAAACCTAAAAATACAAAAAGAATCATCCCTCACCTCTAGACCTAGTTTAGATCATTTTCAATCCTAACGAACACTATTCCCCGAGAGAACGATCAATCCCCCAGTACTTGCCACTACACTATACTACATCGATCAGGTACACTGCCTGGTGGGGATTGCAAGCTTCTCAAGATCCCTTGAGAGGTAAAACCTTTTGCGTAGACGCAATCCACGCATCAAGTTTTTGGCGCCGCTTCCGGGGAATAGTTATTGCTTAGGTTGAAATTTATTTTTATTAGGTCTACTCATTAGATTCCTTTCTAGCGAGATTTTTAATTTATTTTTATAGGTTTTCTTTAGTCTATCTTTTTTTTCTTCGTTCCTTTGTTCGTGACCATTACCATCCGCCATCATGGAAGGTGGTAATATCTTTGATCCCGTCAACCCACCACAACAAAACCCACCTCCTAGAGCCCGCACTTTAGGAGAGTACTCCCGTCCTAGCCACCAAGGCTATCGAAACACCATTGAGCTCACTCAAGGAGCCAATGTGTCTCCCTTGCGATCCGACACCATCCGGTTGGTGCAAAGCGGATGTGCATTCCATGGACTTCGTTCCGAAGATCCAAATCAACATCTCAAGGACTTTCTCAAAATCGTAGATTCCATAGACCTTGATGTTAACACTCGAGAGACGACCCGATTGCGTCTCTTCCAATTCTCTCTGCGAGACCAAGCTAGTCAATGGCTAGAACGTCTACCCGCAGGATCCATCACCTCTTGGGATGATCTCACCACTCGTTTCCTTGCTCAATTTTTCCCACCGGGGAGAACTACCAAGCTAAGGAATGATATCTTGGCGTTCCAACAACGCCAAGGCGAAACCCTCTACGAGGCATGGACTCGATTCAAGGACTTACTCCAAAAAGTCCCTCATCATGGCATAGACCTTTGGCTCCAAGTCCAAATCTTCTATGACCACATCAATCTCCACACGAGGCAAACCATTGACCAAGCGGCCGGTGGCAAGCTACGTGATCTAAGTGCGGAACAATCATGGGATCTCCTAGAAGATCTTGCTCTATATGACAACGAAAGTTGGAATGATCCCCGTGATTTGAATAAAACGGTCAAGGCAATATCTTTGCCTTCGAATAATTCAAGCACTCCCGACTGTAGGATCATGGAACTTGAAGACCAAGTCAAGTTTCTCATGAAATCCTACGAAGCTCCTAAACCTTCAAGCCAAGTGAACAAAATCACTTCTTCATGTGAGTATTGTAGTGGTCCCTACGACACTCGTGATTGCATGGAACTCCCCGAACAAGCTTTTGCGGACTACGCATCCTCGCGTACTGACGGAGCGGGAGACAAGTGGTACACTTTCAAACTCGAGCCAAACCCTTACGGTGATTCCTACAACACCTCTTGGAAAAATCATCCAAACTTTAGGTGGAAACAAAACCAAAACAGGCCCCAAAACAATTCTTCCAACCCACCTAATCGTTTTCAATCAAACGGTTCATCCTCAAACCGTACTTTCAACAACAATCCTTCTAACAACTATGGTAGTACCAACAATCTTGAAGGATTGATGTCCAATTTTATGGCATCTCAAGAAGCTCGTATAGCTAAGTTTGAGTCTGAATTCAACCAACGACAAACGGAGATGACCAATAAAATTGACAACTTGTTGAAAGCCCTCACCAACCAAGTGTTGACACCACCAAATAAGGACGCTAGGAACACAAGTAGCGGAACCCAAATTAAGGACCCCTCATCATCCAAACATGTCCACTTCGTCAATGTTGTCACTATTAAGCCAATCGATAAGGATAAGGAAGAAGATGATAAGAATATGGTTAGAGTTGATAGTGAACCTAAGAATGAAGTTAAGGAAGTTGAGGAGGATAAGAAAAAGGAAGTAGAAGAAGTAGAGAATGTAGAGGACTACTTCGATAGGTTACCCACTAAGGAAGAACGTGCGAACCATAGGGATTTATTCGATGACCCCGAGACACCGTACGTCCTAGGTTCACTAATCATCAAAGCGGGCGATCCATCTAATATCAACATCCCATGCAACATTGGGCATGTTCATGTGTGGAAAGCCTACATCGATCTTAAATCTCTCATAAATATTATGACTAGGATCCATTACAATTGGGTAATGAAAAATCAACTTGGACCTAGGATATTCCCCGACACGGGATGGATGAGTAACTTTATGGGAAGAGTTAAGGGATTGCACGTTTTTGTAGGAAACTTCACATACGTTACCGACTTTATGATTGTAGAAGTTATTCGTCCGGTAATAGATAGTTGCCTAACTCAAGTAGTATTTGGGAAACCATTTGTTGAAGCTTCTAAAATGGACTATAACCCGTCTCTAGGGATAGTTAACTTTAAGGAGGAGGCCGATGAGATAGCTTACCAAATGCCATATAAGATAGAGCAATTCCGACTCCTATCAAACCTTGAGAAAGAGCATAAGCAAGCGGTCTATTATAGAAATGATGAAGATAGACGTAGAGGAGCAGACTACGTTATGAGGAGAATATTTGGGTTCTATAAAGAATGCCTACAACTAGGTCCGGAATACAAGACTAAACCGGAGGATGACCTAGAGACCGGAACCAACGGTGAGGTCACGTAAGGACGTGACTTTGAGTCTAGCTACAAGACTCGTTAATAAAGAAAAGCGCTTCTTGGGAGGCAACCCATGCTTTATTTGTTTGCTTGTTTGTTTATTTAATTTTATTTGCTTTCGTATGTATGATTTATTTTTATTGTTTATAGTTCATGTTTCAAATTAATTTGTGAAAATGCTTTATTTTGTTTTTAACTTCGTCTTAACTACATATAAAGGTATTTTGCAAAANGTTCATGTGTGGAAAGCCTACATCGATCTTAAATCTCTCATAAATATTATGACTAGGATCCATTACAATTGGGTAATGAAAAATCAACTTGGACCTAGGATATTCCCCGACACGGGATGGATGAGTAACTTTATGGGAAGAGTTAAGGGATTGCACGTTTTTGTAGGAAACTTCACATACGTTACCGACTTTATGATTGTAGAAGTTATTCGTCCGGTAATAGATAGTTGCCTAACTCAAGTAGTATTTGGGAAACCATTTGTTGAAGCTTCTAAAATGGACTATAACCCGTCTCTAGGGATAGTTAACTTTAAGGAGGAGGCCGATGAGATAGCTTACCAAATGCCATATAAGATAGAGCAATTCCGACTCCTATCAAACCTTGAGAAAGAGCATAAGCAAGCGGTCTATTATAGAAATGATGAAGATAGACGTAGAGGAGCAGACTACGTTATGAGGAGAATATTTGGGTTCTATAAAGAATGCCTACAACTAGGTCCGGAATACAAGACTAAACCGGAGGATGACCTAGAGACCGGAACCAACGGTGAGGTCACGTAAGGACGTGACTTTGAGTCTAGCTACAAGACTCGTTAATAAAGAAAAGCGCTTCTTGGGAGGCAACCCATGCTTTATTTGTTTGCTTGTTTGTTTATTTAATTTTATTTGCTTTCGTATGTATGATTTATTTTTATTGTTTATAGTTCATGTTTCAAATTAATTTGTGAAAATGCTTTATTTTGTTTTTAACTTCGTCTTAACTACATATAAAGGTATTTTGCAAAATATAAGTGTAAGGGAAATCCAAATTTATTTTTAAAGAACGAATTGAACATGAACGATAACAATAAGATATAAACATACATATTAGTACTTGTTTGAGTCAAATGCTTGTATCGAGTCATAATGAAGTTTTGCTGGATTCCAGGAATTAAAACATAGGTTTTTCCAGAAATTTTCCGGAAACAAATATAAGATTTCTGTCAGATCAATTCTGACGGTGTCAGGCTTTACAACCTGACGGCGTCAGGTGTTAATTTTACGAAAATTTTGCAAATTTTGTTTTTCTGCCGGAATTGTAAGGTTTCGTTAAACCCATATTTTATAAATTCCAGGAATCTGCAAACATTCATTCCACAAGCATTATATCTTTACTTGCTTTCTAGGATTTTAATTTATTATAGATTTTACCGCCGATTTTACGCGAGGTTTCTTGTTTGTTTTCTCAGCTAATTAACAGGTTATATTGGACAAGAAGATGTACATGGATAGTCAAGTTTTTGGCACCAAGTTTCAAGTTTTTGGGCACATCAAGTTTTTGGCGTTGCTTTAATCTTGAAGTTTCTACATTTTCTTGGAGGAGGATCTAACCATGTTACCACATTATCCACGTCAAACGAATCAGGGGAGTATTTGTTTTCATTCTTTCATTTATTTTTACTTTTACATCTTTTAATTGAACATTGGGGACAATGTTCGGCTTAAGTGTAAGGGGGGTAAATGAAGATTCCTTAGAGAATACAATTGCGCTTGATTTTTGTTTGTTTAATAGTAGATGTGTAATAAAACTAAGAGAAACACTTGTTAGGGTAATTTTAGCACCAAATTTAAAATTTTTTGCAACATTTAGGAGTGAAACTTTAGTCTTAATAAGCGTCTCATGGATAGGAGTTGTATGACTAGCATAAAAAACCGTACCACTAAAAAATTTTACCCCAAATATGTGAGGTTCGCCCCTAGATTTGTTAGGAAAAGCCTTAGTGCTTATGAGTGTACCGGTAGTATTTAGATTCTAGAACTTGCGTTAGTGATTCATTCCAAGACCACAAGTGAGACTACATTCGTGTAGTTAGATTTACTACGTGATAAGAGGCATTAGGATAACCCATGTTTTTAAGCCTGTGTTTACATAATTACATTGACTTCATTGGTCAAGTGATTTTCCCACACCTTTGCGATGTACTCATTTTTAGTACACGATACCCTTAGTACACCCCTCAGAGCCTATCTTTTACGTTTCTAACTTTAGGCATTTTACTTAAAGGAAGAATTTGTTTATAATCCACCCCCAAATGTACACCCAAATCGCCTTAGCCTTCCTTGTATGCACTCATCTTTAGTGCATTATTGTTACAACATTTGTTTAAACCCTTTGTTAATTGTCTAATTAATTACATGGTTGCTAAGTTGAGTCATATCTTGTACATATTGTTTTGGGACAATTGAGACTCATGGGTAAAGTACTAGTGTTATGGAGTAATGGGGAAGAAGTCAATTATTACCCCAATATGTGCGTAAATGTTTTAAAGTACTCCAAGTGTTTTGATTATCTTGATTCGAGTCATTAGAATAATTATTTGTAAAGTAAGGGGAGAACCGAGCCCCCTTGATGTATTATTTTAGATGGTAGGGCAAGAGTGTATGCAAAAATAAAAAATAAAAAAATAAATAAATCAAAAATAAAAAAAAAGAGAAAAACATACGGACTACCATCCCGTTTCCTTTTATGTTTATTTCAAGTTTATGTTATTTTGTTTTGTTAGCTTAAGTTGAGTCGAGTCTTGACTTAGCAACGCCACGTTTTACATGTAATTGACTAAGATAATTAACTTGCCACCAGTAAAATATCCCTTGAAAAGCCCTCTTTGTTAGTTTATCTTAGGTGCTTACACCTAGTGGTGGAGGTTTTTGATCCTTTCCCAAGCCTATGGTAATCTATTTGCTATGACAGGTAGTGAGTGATATATAGGTTTATAACACCCGAGAGATGAGAGTATCCAAAACACTATTTGTGAGGTGCTAGTGTATGATTTCCGTGCTTGTTTTGATTAAGGTGGAGATTTGTTGTAATTACTTTTATGTTAATGTTAAAGGACCCCTAACTTGTATTTTGATTAGAATAAAAGCGCATTTGCTTGAGGACAAGCAAATCTCAAGTGTAAGGGTATTTGATGAGACGAAAAGTGTCACGATTTTAAGGGGTCATTTAAGCCCTAAGTCGTGAATATATGATCAAATATTGCCTTAAATCGTTTCCTTTGTGAATTTAGGTACTTTGAAGAGGAATTTTGGAAAAGGAAGCATTTTGGACGTTTTTGGAGCATAAAAGTGCAGCAAACGACAAAGTCAAGAATCCAAGCTGGAAACAGTACCTGACGGCGTCAAGTCACACGAGGTGACGCCGTCACTCATTGAAGAAGAGGTGGATACTTTTACACTAGACGGGCCAGAAAGTTTTCAAGGCTTTTACACGTGACGGCGTCACGTGTAATTTCACCAAGGCCGTCACGCTTTAAGACAAAGAGAGATGCCCCAGAACCATATTACACCAGACGGCGTCAGAAGTAGATCTAGGCAATCAAGAAACCCTAATCACGGCGAGGTGACGGCGTCACGACCCAAAGGGTGATGCCGTCAGATTGTAAAATCTATATATATCTTTCGTTTTGTCATTCATTAAAAGAGGACTTTTGGTAGGAACTTAGAGTACGAGCCCTAGTCGACTTTTGCAGCTATTTTGAGGTTTCAAACCCTCTTTTCTTCCATGATTAATTGAAGATAAGTTATCCTTTAATCATTCAATATGTCTATGTGTTGTTTGATTATATCGTATGCTTTTCTTTCCTTTAACATGCTAGGCTAGGTTTGTTTGTGTTTGCTTAGGTCTAATGAAACCTAGTTATTGATTATTTGTTGGTTGGTTTGCTATTGATTGTTGTGGGTGGATGTTTATCGATGTTAGGCTTAAGAAAACTGGCAATACTACAAATGGTAACATGCTTGAACGTCTTAAGAAACATGAGTCGGATGTGTACTACGACTATTTGGTTAAACTTAATGCATAAGCCACTGTTTATAATCCCTATGGTATGGGCGCTTTACGCGTCGCTGTAGGAGGAGATAAGAGCTTATAGAGTTGGGGAAGATTGTACACGCCCCCACGAATGTTAATAAAAGACTAAACCCGGCATCTACGCAGTTGTAGCAAACCTATCAATAAATAAAAGATAACTAGGGAGTAAAGAAACCTAAGTAAACACATTTGTCTCCTTATTAGAAGTCTCTCAATTTATTCTCCTGTCATTTTATTTTATTTGCATTAGTAGTTTTTGGGTTAGTTGACTAGCAACTAATTCCGCCCACTCTTCCAATACCCGAGATTTTTACTTGTTTCCCTTAAAACCTAAAAATACAAAAAGAATCATCCCTCACCTCTAGACCTAGTTCAGATCATGTTCAATCCTAATGAACACTATTCCCTGAGAGAACGATCAATCCCCCGATACTTGCCACTACACTATACTACATCGGTCAGGTACACTGCCTGGTGGGGATTGCAAGCTTCTCAAGATCCCTTGAGAGGTAAAACCTTTTGCGTAGACGCAATCCACGCATCACCTAGCTTGCCTTTATGGCATGGTTGTTAGCTTGCCTTTACGGCATGGTATAACTTTGAATTAGTGAGTGTGGCCTTGATAGGTGATTTGCCTAGTTAGCGAACTCAGGTGATAGGTTATGAGTAAGGAATAGCTAAGGTATGTTGTGATGTTTATGTGTTTATTGGTTGAAGTATTTGTGTTGCATATATGTGGAATTAACGTGTTAATCATGTGTTAATCTAGTTACTTACTAAGCGAAAGCTTATTGTTTAATTGACAATGTTTTGTAGGTTGCTCATGGGTGAAGCTACGGTTTGAATATGGATTGAGGATTTGGTTATGCAAATATGAAGGTAGTATGCGTTTAGGAGCTTAGGTAGAATACCGAGCTCAAGTGACATGTTTGTACCCCCGTGAGTGGTAATGTTTTGTAACAAGTCAACAAGTGTTAAAACGTGTATCAAGGTTTGTATAATGAATTGATGGTCATTTGGTACGCTAATGTGCGTTATAAGTATTTATAGTAAAAGCTAAAGGGGCATTTGGATTAACGTGTATTATTACCCATTTGGGTTGTAAACGGGTCAAGTGAATATGTAAACGTTTTATTATGTTAGTATAATGATTTCTGGAAAGTTTGGTGTAATACGGAAGTAGTATGAGTCGTATGCAAGTGAAACGGGTCAAAATGTAGCAAAAAGGGCCTGCAGCCCAGCAACCGGCGGTTGGGAACCCAACCCGGCGGTTTGGGCCCAACCGGGCAGTTGAAACGGTTGAGAGTCGATTTTCAGATTTTGTCGAGTTTTGAAAAATCATATCTTTTGATCCGTAAGTCGTCACGGGTCGCGCCACCCAGCGTTTCGAAAGTAATTGAGTCTAGTTTCATTTAAAAATAGTCTCAAGGTCTGAATGCTTATAGATTTTTGTAAATGGTCAAAAGAGTTACTGAGTGTCCATTAAAAAGTCAAGCATTTCCGCGCGTAAAGTTTTAATTTTTAGTCTAAGCGGGCATGGGGTGTAACAATTTATGCCGTGCATGAATCCTGATACTTTCAACACTTCTGGTGCCCCTTCACATCCCTGCTTTCCCTTTTGAATCTCTCGATAAAATCCTCCGTGGACTCTCCCTCTCTCTGTTTATTGCGATGGAGTTCCACGAGATCTTTAATGCATTTCTTTTGCTAGAGGAAGTTTGCTAGGAATGCGTCTTTTAGCTCATCGTAGCTATCTATGGTTTCTGGAGGAAGGTCATCGAACCAGACCCTGGCGGATCCCATCAATGTGGCGTTGAACATGTGGCACCAAACTAGCATGACCTAACACTCTACTTTTGCCGCCGACCGAAAGATCTTAAGGTGGTCGTCTGGATCTTCACTTCCATCATACATTTTTACTTGAGTTGGTAAACGAGCCCTCTCTGGCAGTTCAAAATAGCGTATGCGAAGAGTGAACGGATCACTTTCCTTGCATATACAAGGCTGTGCTAGATTGTCATATTCAATACTTGATCTTTGCTTTTCGACCTTGACCCCCCGTTCTTGCCAATTCGTCCCTCTCTCTCGGATTCGTCATCTCTCCTTCGGGAAGACGCTCCATGGCTGGATTACCTTTCGGAGTCATGAGAGCAGAAACTTTGATAATGGCTAGTCTCCCTTTTCTCTTCATTGCGGTGGGTTTTACGCCTGGAGTCCCTTGATTGTACGGATACGCTCCTTTCTTTTCCTCACAACCTATGAAACACGCCTTTTTCTAACCTTTTGAACACCGTCTTCTTTTCTGTGCCTCTCCCTCTTGGTGATCGTGACCGATCGCGCCTTGATACGGGGCTTTTGGACACACTTCGGAGATGTCCGATCTTTCTCCTGAGGTCTTTCTTTTTGCTAGGCGTTGCGGATTCGGACTACCAGGACGTTTCTTCCAAGTTGAGGTGAGCTTTTATTCCTTTGAGTTTTTCTTCTTGCAATTTCTTCTGGTGGAATTTCTCGGCTACGATTGGCAATATCTGGTTGTAGTCCTTCTGACAGTATTCTTTCATAGCTGTGTCAGGCGCGCGTTCCTCTTGGTTTTTCAATGCTGTCTCCTTTTTTTTGCGGCCGTGTTCCGCATAGTAGAGATTGGTGCGGAAAAGGCTTGGGGTGAAAAGTTGCTCATGGTGAGTATTTTTTAGAACGAAGTTGTCCACTGGGTCTCACGGATGGCGCCAACTTGTTAGTGCAAAATATGTGACCGGTAAGGATTGATGGACTGCCACTAGGTGAGTTCTGCACTCATCCAAGTAGTAGATTAATTTTCTGTACAAGTGAAAGTAAACCGTTAGTCTTACCAAGGGGTGGACCCTACGATTAAGCTCCGGCGTGAGAGTAAGTATTCATGTTGTCAGAGGAATATGTGTGTATTGGGATGTGTGAGAAAATCATACTGTTAATACAAATAGTGTCAAAAACGTTATTCGCATTATTCGATCTTCTTGTGTTTTGATAATCACAAAATATAAAGACATGTTACGTAAAGTTACGGTTAATAAGTTTTTAATCGAGGAAACTCGTTTCTTCCACGTAGCTACTACAACGTCACTTCAGGTATGAACAAACTTTATACCGATATTAGTTAAGTGATCAAAGAATTTTATTTTCTTCTAAACTTACATTTTTAAGTTTGACAAAATATTTTTCACAAAAGTATTTTTGTGTTTTTAAGGAAATGTTTTATTAAGAAAATATATTCAAATTTAAAATATGTAATAGCTATATTTCACCCCAAATCAGTTAAACTTTCACCAAATAAGTTTTTCCTACGTCAGGACAAAAAGAGGAGCGTCTGTCGAGACGGTTACTTAAATGGACCGGCGGTCCCTTAGTGATAAAGGACCGTCGCATGTTTAAGGGACCGCCAGCTCCTTTCCTGTCGTGTATAAATACTGAACTGTTCCTTCTCAGAAAACAAGTCTTCCACACACAAAAACTTTCTGTTTTCCTTTTCTTTCTTTTTTGATGACTATAACATGTCGGTATATGTTTATAAGTGATTTCCTCTTCATATCAAAGTGCAAGAGAAGAACTCTCGACGTAGATGAAGATTTGAGATGTTATAAGAGTCCATACACAAACGTAACAAGTGTTACGGTTCTAGTCTTCCATCTATTTTCTTCTTGTAAATATTGTAAATATTTCCGACTTGTATGTGAGTCGAGGATGGAGTTATTTGTGTGAACTTGGAAGAAGATGAATATCCAAGAAGTCTTGTAACTAGAATAGGTCTTATATTTGTTGTGAGGAGAGTGGTGTCCTAGTGTGTAGGTTAGGACTTAGTGAAGTTGGTGTGTGAAGGCTTGGATCAGGAAAGGATCCAAGTGTGTCTTTGTGTGAAGGATTGGATCGGGTGATGATCCAAGTGTGTCCTTGTGTGAAGGCTTGGATTGGGTGAAGATCCAAGTGTGTCATTTGTGTGAAGGCTTGGATTGGGTAAAGATCCAAGTAGGACAAGAGTGCTTGTTCGTGTAGCCACGTGGGCCTTGGAGTAGATTGGTTCTAGCTACGATTGGAACTCGACATTTCGCTTAGTGTCATTAAACCTTGTGTAAGCTTGTGTACGGTTTGCTCCGCCTGAAGGAGTGTGTTGATATAGTGATTGATAACTCTCGAGTGTGGTACTCGGGGAGTGGAGTAGGACGAAGAGTGAGCTTCGTGTCGAACCACTATAAATCTCCGCGTCTCTTTGGTTGTGCTCTTTCCTTACTCTTTATATTATTTACTTGTTTGCATTCATTTGTAGTTTAATAGATATCACATAACTAGTAAAATTCAACAAGTTTGCAAAAGAATATTAACCGGACCTAAAAACGGCGAAACATTTTAATAAGTAAAAGAATCGGTGAAACTATTCAACCCCCCCCCCCCTTCTAGTTTCTACAATTGGTATTAAAGCCAAGTTATCAAGATCTTTAGAGTATACTGTACTTAAATTCTTGAATCGATTTATGGAGTCTGAAAGATATCTAGAAGGGAGTTCGTTGAATGAGCCACCATTTTTCGAAAATGAAAATTTTGTCATTTGGAAAAATGAATTTGAAAGTTATGTGAAATGTCATTTCAATTGGTGATTTTCAATCAATGAAAACAAATTTCGAACATCAAAATTTTGTAAGAAAGTTTTGCAAAAATATTGAAGCAAAAATGTTGATTTATAAAGCTTTGCCGAAAATTGAGTATGTAATGCAGGTTTTACTGACCAGGTTTTAATATTTATAATAGTCTCGTTTACCTATGGTCTACCTCAATGCACTAACGGACAAAGAATCCGGTCGAGTGTAGACTAGTTAATGGTAAAGCCGAGGTCGTCCCAAGAGCTATGTGTGATGGATTCTAATATAAGTCTATGTCACGAATTAAAATGATTAAGGTTGGTTTGATTGATTAACTAATAGCATAAAATGAACAGAATGCGAAAGGTAAAATTAGGTGAATTCAATGTGGTGAAAAGGCATGGTTTTCTGGCAAAGAACTAATGGAAATGATAATTAAGCTGGTCTAAATAGTACAAGCTTTCTATTACTTCAGGTGGGGCGGAGGCGGACATATATCACTAGGTTCATATGGTCAAGTTCCCTAGCCTATCTCCCCCGAATCCTGCCGGGAACCACAGGCACTACCCCATGCTAGTAAGCCGATGTACGGTAGACTGGTTTGAGTCATTAAGTGCCACTACATGCTAGACTTATCATGTATGGTCCGTTGTCACGATCATAGACCATACTCTTACTCTTTAAGTACCTCCACTAGTAAGGTGGTCCTATGGTCAATTCTCACACAAGGCAATATGGTCAGTTGTCATCCCTTCCATTTCCTCGCAATCTATCAAACTAGCATCATATGGTCAATTCTTCTAGCCTACTAAATGGACTGAGGTATCAAGTCAATCACATAAAGCGTAATAAATACAAACAAGCTTATAATACTACCGAAACTAGAGGGTCATATGACAAACTAAGCATGCACACACTAAAAATAATAATAAAAGAAAGCACATATAGACCAAACAATTAATCACCAATTAATTAATTAATTATAAGCGAATAATGATTAATCGACTAATAATAATTAATAAATAAATTAAAATGCGATAACAAATAAATAAAACACGACAGGCACCAAGACAATCAATAAATAAGCAGAATCAAAATAGTGATCAAGAATTATGAATCGCAATAATGAATTAGTGTTGAGGAATGATACATATCCCGCTAAATAATTGCTATTGATCCCCTAGTTGAGTACCGGGGCAAAACCCCGAAGGGTTTGCCCCTTCCAAAACCAACAGCAGCGCCTCCTATTTCTTTTCTTTCTTCTGCCTTGCATCTGCTGCGTAGCCCCTACACACGAAAACCTTAAACTCCCAATTGATGATTTTCTCTGTACCACATATGCCTCTATTTATATTAATAGAATTTTCTATTAATTCTTCATCTATCGCCAAATTGCACTTCTGGTCCTTGTCTTTATTTAATAAGTATAACACATTAAAATGTGCTATTAAACTTGACAATTATAGCCCATGGACTTGGATAGCTTAGCGCCCGCATAATAAACTATGGCGTAACTAGTCACTTAGCTACGCCGTAACTCTTCTCCTTCGCGCCCACGTAATTAATTACGGCGTAACTAATTGGTCACGTTAGGCTGTTACTCATTGTCCGTCAATACTTATCCACTCGTAAACATCTCTACGGCGTAGTCCAATTACTAACTACGCCGTAGCCTTCATAATTATTAATTATGGCGTAATATTCATCATTGTTACGCCGTAATCTCTTCAATCTCATAAATCTCTCTCGGTGTCGTAACTACGCCGTAACCTCATGCTAATGTTACGGCGTAATCTTCACAATACTTAGAAACTTTGGCCTTTATAATGTATTACGGCGTAGTCCAATGTACAACCTACGCCGTAATTTGTCTTCAGAATATATTTTGCATTTGTTGGCCTTTTCTTGCATCTTTTCCGCTCCAACGCCTCATTAATCCTGAAATGTACATACGAACAATTATAAACGAATATGAACAAATTAAGTAATATATTAATACAAATGAGGCAATAAAAATGGGAATTTGACATGCAAAATATCAGATTATTTGATGTCATCAAATATCCCCCCACTTGAACTCTACTTGCCCTCAAGTAGACTTTTAAAATTATTCCTAAAAAGATATCTCCCAAGATGACTTGGAAAATATGAGTTTAAAAATTACCTAAGCTAGAAAATTTCCAAACCGAGCACCTCACGAAAAGGGAAGTGAAATCACACTCTCTCTCACTAATCTATGTGTTTATTTTGGGGTGATCAATCAACTGCTTAGTCATGGCGAGTATTCTATCATAATTTTGGCAAAGATACTAATCTCCACCGCTAGAGTCTATAGATGCAGCTATTCTAAAAGGCAAAAGGGTTGACACAAAGGTTTATGGGGTTATATTGTCATTACTAACATACTACGGCGAAGGTGACAAAGAACATCGATACATGACCAGAACGCTGGCCAAGACACCAATGCCTGCTCGACAATCACCTAAGCATGATTCATGACTAAAGGGTAGGATAAGACATGTGAAAATATTTAATGGGTGTAAACAAAAAGACACGAAACAAATAGTTTCGTAAAGTCCACAATCGCCCCGTCACTAGTCGCATTTAATCCCATAGCAAAAACCGAGGGTCAAGAGTCAAGGGGTCTTCAATATCTCCACTACACGAGTTAATGCGTATAAAATAAAGTGTAGTGCCACATAATCTCCATATACTAGGCAAAAAGATGCATCAACTCGGCCTTCATCATCAATGGAAAAAAATTTATGTGCTTAAAAATTTTAAAATTAGGGTGAAATTTGCACATATTTTCTCCAAAATCTCTCATTTCTATCTCCCATCCCCCCACTTGATATGTACAATGCCCCCATTGTACAAATATTGACTTAAACTTGGAAGGTGAGATAGAAATGCACGGGTTTAAAATTTTATCCGTTAAAACACATCAAAACGGATATGTAAAACTGTGCCAATTGAACAAGGCGAGAATACGGACCACAATACTATACTGACACAACTATTAAACAAACGCTTGCTTGCATGCTCTTTATTATTTTTTTTATTCTATTTTTTTTTTCTTTTTCACTTTTTTTTTCTTTTTGATGCAAGACAAGGTATACAAGAAATGAAAATAATACAGAAACAAACAGCATCCCTCCACTTGAGATCAACTAACATCTGAATCTGATCTTCTTCCAAAAACCCTTAATTCAAAACCCGCGACTTCTACTAGTGAACCAAAATTGACCAACAACGGCCGGACCATGGACTATAAGAAACTACAGGGTAGGCTAGGCGATAGGTGTAACGAAACATATATTGGGTGAACAAAATGAAAAGAATGGCTCTGAAGGGTGTATCTAGGGGTATCTTGCACAAATAATGAGTGCAACAAAAGGGTTTCACAGGGGGATTGACTAATCGATGTGAAAAGTCAATATACATAGTTTTTGGGCTATTTGGGTTTATCCTAAAATTTGCCTTAATTCCTAGCTGCACCGATTACACTAAGTTACCTCAATGTAATGCTCATTATAATGGTCTCGAAAAGATATACAAGGCCAAGTTCTAAAGTCTACTACAGCCACCGGCACACTCATTTTAGTAGTATTTTATGTATAAGGGGAAAACTAAAAGGCTTATCCTCACACAATGTAAATATAGGGTAGGTGTGCTCAGTATAGATTAATCTAGTTAAGTAATGAAAAACATGTCAAAATTTTATAAATGAAACATTTTTCAATATAAACTAGAAAAATAAAGGCAAGCATAATCAGGTGGGTGTTTATTTCTAATCCCTTCCTCCCACTTAGGTCATACTAAGCATATAAATGAAAAATAGGAAGGATTAGAATTGAAATGGAAAACTCCCCTGGATTTGCTCGGTATGATCGTAAGCGTATCCAAAAAAATGCTCCAAGCATGCCTCCTCGAGCAATATCTAACTTCATCTTCGAACCGCCATTACGGTACTCAACTAGATTGGATAGGAAGTGCTTTCTTGTAGCTATGCACCATATCATATTCCACAAACGTGTGAGCTAACAAGAAAACTAACACCAAAAAGCATAAATCCGGATAAAAGCAAAATAGCACGAAATGTACAAAAATAAAAATAAAACCTAACTCACTTTCGTAGGAATCACGGCTGCATTTAGCGTATGGAACAAGCCTTTTAAACCACTTAGTGTCCCAAGTGGATGAGTGAAGTCTCGTGAGGGTTTACAGGGAACACACCCAAAAAGTTCATTTAACTAGTAAAACAAAGTTATGGTATGAAAGATTAAAATAAAGATACAGGAAATGTTACGGCGTAACTGCAATTACTAGTTACACCGTAACCGGTAAAACCTGAGGGCCACCAGCTCTCGGAGAGGAGGTTACGGCGTAACCATAGAGTCGGGTTACGCCGTAGCTGGTTCACAGAATGAAATCCTAATATAGGATTCTTCATAAGTGATCCATACATAATACTCCTTGCTCCAATTCCTGCAAAATAAGAAAACAAACATACCAAGCATAAAATCCTAAAAATTAAAAACAAAACACAAAATAAAAAGATAAGCATGGGGTGCCTCCCACGAAGCGCTTGTTTTTGGTTGAGTCTCGAGCTTGACTCCACCCTTATTTACTACGTATTAGGGTGTTCATCCCTTCACTTGGAATCAAGTGTGGGTGAAAATAGCTATAAACACCATGAGGGTGTGAATTAGCTATGAGATAGGGAAATGATATATTAAAATTATACCTTAACGGAGATTTCATTTCCCTCCTTACCATACCCATATCCATATTCGTCGATGGTTTTGAAGATTGGCTCATTCCGTGTTGTTGTTGACTAACCGGCTTCTCAATAACGGCCATGTTTACCCCTACATCCATAGTGAATGATAAAGGTTCTTCATAACGCAATGGCTCGAGCTCCACATCCTTAGTAGGATTATATCCGGCTTCTTCATCAATCACAGTAACATCCAAAATCTCCTCTCCGAATTCCTTTAATGGCTCGTCCAAAATCGGGTTGGTAGTTGGTCCATCATAATTGTCATCGGGTGGTGTGATAGGTGAGGTCAAAGGTTCCACTTCCAGTATTGGGTTAGATTCGTCAAACACGGTGGGTGTTAGTATTCCCCAGAGCTTTTCAACATCCTCCACTGTGATATCCCAATAATCATCCAAATCCCATTCCTCACATTCTTCATAGAAATCGTCTTCATCAAAATCCTGTTCACAAACACTAGTAAAAACGTTAGTAATTGGAGAAATAGGAAAGTTAAGAAGTTCCTCACATTCATGGTTCACATCCCCGAATTCATCAACATCACACCCAGTATCGATCTCCTCATCCTTGATGGAATCCGGATCTTCCCTATTTAATCTTGTAGGGAATGCATCATCATCAATTTCCATGTCTTCAAGTTGGGGATCAGGTGTGTTTTGTAAACAATCACTGAAGTTAAATGCAACCTTCCGAGCGTGATTATTCAATCTACCCTTCTCATGACATTGATTTGCTATGTACCATTCATATTCTTGCATGGTCATGTTATCCATGTCCAATTCGTCATACACATGATGAGATACATAACACCTATTAGAGTATGTTGGGGGAGATTGATAGACAGGTTTTGGAGGAGGCGGTCTCGTAGTAAATCTCCTAGATCGAAAATTCCTCATAATTCTTTCTTCCTTCTCGCGCTCATACTCCAAGTATTCATTTAACGTCATGTTATCAATGTCCGGCTCCATCTCCATGATTACCTGGAATGCAAAAACAAACAAACAAAAACAGAAAAGAAAGGAAAAAGAAAACAAAATCTAAAATGCAAATAAAAGGAAAACTTAAATTAAAATCCTAAATATAGCTCCCCGGCAGCGGCGCCAAAAACTTGATGCATGTTTTACTGACCAGGTTTTAATATTTATAATAGTCTCGTTTACCTATGGTCTACCTTAATGCACTAACGGACAGAGAATCCGGTCGCGTGTAGACTAGTTAATGGTAAAGCCGAGGTCGTCCCAAGAGCTATGTGTGATGAATTCTATTAAAAGTCTATGTCACGAATTAAAATGATTAAGGTTGGTTTGATTGATTAACTAATAGCATAAAATGAACAGAATGCGAAAGGTAAAATTAGGTGAATTCAATGTGGTGAAAAGGAAATGATAATTAAAATTGTCTAAATAGTACAAGCTTTCTATTACTTCAGGTGGGGCGGACATATATGACTAGGTTCATATGGTCAAGTTCCCTAGCCTATCTCCCCCGAATCCTGCCGGGAACCACAGGCACTACCCCATGCTAGTAAGCCGATGTACGGTAGACGGGTTTGAGTCATTAAGCGCCACTACATGCTAGACTTATCATGTATGGTCCGTTGTCACGATCATAGACCATACTCTAACTCCTTAAGTACCTCCACTAGTAAGGTGGTCCTATGCTCAATTCTCACACAAGGCAATATGGTCAGTTATCATCCCTTCCATTTCCTCGCAATCTATCAGGCTAGCGTCGTATGGTCAATTCTTCTAGCCTACTAAATGGACTGAGGTATCAAGTCAATCAAATAAAGCGTAATAGATACAAACAAGCTTATAATACTACCGAAACTAGAGGGTCATATGACAAACTAAGCATGCACACACTAAAAATAATAATAAAAGAAAGCACATATAGACTAAACAATTAATCAGCAATTAATTAATTAATTATAAGCCAATAATGATTAATCGACTAATAATAAATAAATTAAAATGCGATAACAAATAAATAAAACACGACAGGCACCAAGACAATCAATAAATAAGCAGAATCAAAATAGTGATCAAGAATTATGAATCTGAATAATTAATTGAGTGTTGAGGAATGATACATATCGCGCTAAATAATTGCTATCGATCCCCTAGTTGAGTACCGGGGAAAAACCCCGAAGGGTTTGCCCCTTCCAAAACCAACAACAGCGCCTCCTATTTCTTTTCTTTCTTCTGCCTTGCATCTGCTGCGTAGCCCCTACACACGAAAACCTTAAACTCCCAATTGATGATTTTCTCTGTACCACATATGCCTCTATTTATATTAATAGAATTTTCTATTAATTCTTCATCTATCGCCAAATTGCACTTCTGGTCCTTGTCTTTATTTAATAAGTATAACACATTAAAATGTGCTATTAAACTTGACAATTATAGCCCATGGACTTGGATAGCTTAGCGCCCGCATAATAAACTATGGCGTAACTAGTCACTTAGCTACGCCGTAACTCTTCTCCTTCGCGCCCACGTAATTAATTACGGCGTAACTAATTGGTCACGTTAGGCTGTTACTCATTGTCCGTCAATACTTATCCACTCGTAAACATCTCTACGGCGTAGTCCAATTACTAACTACGCCGTAGCCTTCATAATTATTAATTACGGCGTATTATCCATCATTGTTACGCCGCACTCTCTTCAATCTCATAAATCTCTCTCGGTGTCGTAACTACGCCGTAACCTCATGCTAATGTTACGGCGTAATCTTCACAATACTTAGAAACTTTGGCCTTTATAATGTATTACGACGTAGTCCAATGTACAACCTACGCCGTAATTTGTCTTCAGAATATAGTTTGCATTTGTTGGCCTTTTCTCGCATCTTTTTCGCTCCAACGCCTCTTGAATCCTGAAATGTACATACGAACAATTATGAACGAATATGAACAAATTAAGTAGTATATTAATACAAATAAAGTAATAAACATGGGAATTTGACATGTAAAATATAAGATTATTTGATGTCATCAGTATGATAGAATAATTTTATGTCAAACGGCAAATGACATATGGAAAAATATTTTAAACTTTCATCAAGGGAATGTTCAAGCCAAAGATGATGAAAGTAAGTTATTAGAAAAACACTTAGTTGAAGTAGATGCATGTACTACTAGTTCAATTGTTTTTGATGTAGGTAATGTCGCCGACAAGGATTACATAAGCAACCTAGTTAGTGTACCAATCTACGAGTCTTGGAGTGATACCGATGAAGAAGACAACGTGCGCCTTGAATGTGAAACTAATCAAGAGGTTGATTCTTCAAGTGAGTATTATCAAGTCTTGCATCAAGTACAACACATTTTATGGTAATGTATAATTAAGGATAGCTAGCAGCCAAGGTACGTTTTCTTGCAACCTTGACTATTATGCTTGGTATAATTGATTGCTTGCTATATGCTTATGTGACTATTTGTTTGATTGTTACTCGCTTGCATGCTAGATAATATTTGTGTGCTAATATGTGCTATATGCTTTGTGAAAATTAGACGTTATGTCTAAACGCTTAACCTTCTTTGGATTCAAGCAAATTATTTGGAAAATAATGGTCTTACCACAACCATTATTAATATCGATTTTCACGTCAATCAATCACTATAGACGATGCACACTCTTTTCGCTCTTTACCTTTTCTCTACTTCTCGTCTATGACTTTTCTTGAGATTTACATGATTGACTTCTAGCTTCCTCGATGCAAGTCTCATTCCTGAACCTCATCTCATGCACATCTCTTTCTTCTCTTCTGTTTCGACTCTAATTCCACTCCTCACTCAAGCGTATCGAGTCTCTTTTATTTCTTTTGTCTCGATTCTATTCTATACCCATTCCATCGCCTACTCGTGCGTATTGAGTCTACTCCGTGTCTAGAAAAATACTAGAGTTTTTGTTTTAAAACAGTCCCTAACCAAAAATGCTTCTTAAAAACCAAAACACCAAAAACCGTCAAAATCTACAAATTTACTGCCGACGGTCCCCGACCGAGCGGCGGTCCCTTATCGATAAGGGACCGTCTGTGCTTTTGAGATAAAAACATGTTTTCACTCCATCTCTATTAGTAAAACAAACCAAACATTTAGTGTGACAGCTGAAGTGCCAAAAAACAAACCCAAATCATCACTTACTACATTAAGAATAAAATCCAAGGTTTCAAGCTCAAAATCACAAAACTACATACTAATCATCAATTGTAAGTCAAACTTATCTAATTCTTTCTTTAAATTACATAATTATTGGTTTATTCTAAGATTAGATTTGGGGGTGTTCAATCTTTTATAAAATTAAGTACAATTGACATCTAGATTCAATAATACATTAGTAGTAATATTCTTATTAAATGCATACATAAGTCAAAAGAAATGATTTCATGAAGTAATCAAAAACATGATAATCCCCAAAGTAGGAAGACATTATTACCATAATTGTTAAATAACACCTTAAATCCCACATTGTTAAATACATGTCAAAAACATTCACTTGAATTGATAATCAAAACAAGTTTTAAAAAGAAAGGAAAAACTCAATAATTATTAATTATAACCTTGTGATTTTTCTTCTGATAGGGAATAAAATGTTACACATATATGATTTTGATCATCTTCGCACCGACTCTTATGTTCTTAGAATATCTCGCGAGCCAACCACTCCGGGAAGTCACATTCGTCCCTATGTGAATGTTGAGACTCGTCGCTTTCATGAGGGACGAATTGTAGATCCCACCTTAGCCTATCATTGAGACATTAATACCACCTTTAGTGCTATAGGATTCGATTGCTTGTTTCATATAAATAAGAAAATTTGTCCTCGTTTTGTTTTAGAATTCTTTCGACAAGTTGAACTCGTACATAACGAGGATCAATCTTTGTCACTTTGGTTTTGGATTAGGAACTTCAAATTTGTCCTTACTCTTAAGCAATTTGCTCAAATTCTTCGTATTCCCAATCATGGGCAATGTGCCTACACTGAAGATTGGTGTCTTGAGTCACTCTTCAACTATCGAGAAGAGAACAGTCCTTACTGCTCCTACATACCTCCTCCAAGTGAACTTGGCAAACTCCTTCGTACTCATAGGTACATCCCCTTCATTGATCCAACAAAAATTCGTTTGTCTGAAGTTCGTGAAGAATTGCTCAACTGGGCAATTATCTTGAAAGAAAATACTCTCGGTCTTATAGGTATTCGTGAGCAACTCCCGGCGTGTTGTGCTCATATGATGTACTGTCTTCTCACTCAACAACCCTATAATCTCGCCTTTTTCTTCGCTAAGCGAATTGTACATCTCAAGGGTAACAAAACTAAACTGATACCTTATGGGATGTTCCTAACTCGTCTCTATCACTACATCATGAACTTCCATCCTTATCTTCGTGGTCCCCAATACTCTCTCTTTGATCGTGTCATGGAACCCATCAGCGAGTTCCATATTTCCTCCATTTTTATCTCTTTATCATCTGTCGACTATGACATCTATGATGATCCCACACTCGATAATGAGGAACAGGCTAAAGTCAAGATTGTCATGCAACAAGAACAAGTCATAAATACCATTGACAAGGCAACACCATGAAGGATTATCTAGCAGTATTGAATTATTGTCTGTTTAACAAAATGTTTCTTATGCATTTGTATTATTAGGATTTGTTAACTCCTGAATGTTGTAATCTGCGAATGCTTGTTCACTGACCATTTCAGCTAAACTTGCTTCTAACTTGCATGATTATTTAAGCACTACGCTCTTGCGTCTTGGCCCTATTATAATTCAAAAAATGTTTAAGATACCTGCAGATTGTAGAAATGAAAAAGTGGGTGAAAATTTGGGAACCCACTGCTGGCGGTCCCTTATCGTCCTGATAAAGGACCGTCTGAGATTTAACGGACCGTCCCCTGGGATCACGGATTTTTGCACTGTTTTCTTCCTTTCTGCAATCCTAAACCTATTGCATGATTATCACCACCTTACCATGTTTAGATAAACAATTTTATGTGCTAAAATGTTTCCTAATGCATGCTTTGCCCAAACCATAACAATCACCTTTCATTTCATCTTCATCCCCTACAATGGCATCATCTTCCACCTCCTTGCCAACCATAAACAAAAGACTCATAACCTCACTCAATTCACAACCACCAAACAAAAGGCCTAAGATCAAAATCATCCCACCACAAACCAACTTCATTGATCTTACTCTCTATGACACCACACCATCTCCAAAGTCACCACCATCCTCACCTCAAGCACCAAGTGCACCACTCAAAACACCATCCACCAATGGAACATCCTACTCTTCATCAAAGCCATCCTCTAGCTCAAAGTCAACCTCATCATCTTTCTCATCATTCATCAAAAACTTGTCACCCTTGCTCACCCAATCTAGCTCGGGTGCTTACACTCCTTTTGTGAGTAATCAACCATCATCTCCTACCTTCTCTAGCTCTCCACCAAGAAACTCACATCCTCTTCCAACAAACTCTCCACATCATACCACTACATCACTAAATGGGCCTTTGGAAAACATTCCTCCCACACCACCATCATCTCCAACCCTTGGCAATCATCTTCCTTACTACTTTGTGAACAACCACACCATTGGATGTGCGTGTTGCTTTCACAACTTTCATCTCATCACCTCTCTAAGAGATGAACTCCACATTATGTTTGGCCACATTGAGTTTCTTCTTGCACAACAAAATGTGCAACCAACTCCCCTTGCCACTATGCCACCTTCGGCTCCACCTTCATCCTCACCATCATCCTCTCCATCCTCCTCTCCATCCTCTAACTAGATATCTTCACATGTCTAGTTAAGAATAATCAAGTGGAAGCTATATTTTGGGCCAAGCATGTTTGGGAAATAGCTTGTTGTATTAGTTAATGACTAATGTTGTATGATTTGATGATGTCTTGATGTTTTCTTGAATGAATGAATGAATGATTAGACTTTAAATTATGTTAACATGTTGTGATGTTTGTCATGATTGACTTGAAAATGGACTAAAATTATTCAACCTTAAAAATGGGAAGTTACTAAAATCACAATACACCTGCCAACCAGAACACCTTCTGGTGGCGGTCCCTTAATGGACTGGCGGTCCCTAATCACTAAAGGACCGTCCCCAGTAGGAGCTAAAACTCAGATTTCCCTTCTATTTTCTATCTGATTCATGTTCTATCTATTTGATTTCACCCTTCTATCTATCTTATTTCTCCATACTCTTCTATATATATATATGCATGTGCTTTGCTTATAACTTGTTTTTGTAGCACATCACCATAGCTCGATTCCCCAGTGCCCTCATCTAGGGGGAGCACTAAGCTAGGGGGAGCGTGTATTCCGTTGATCTCTTCGACGATGCCCTATTAAGGATGCTTGTACTCCGTCGTTCTCTTCGACGATGCCCTGTTAAGGATGATAGTATTCCGTCAACATCGACGATGCCCTTTCAAGGATGCTTGTATTTCCTCTCCTCAACATCGACGACGCCTTTTTGATTCTACAAAAAGGGGGAGAAGTAACGGGAAAACTCATTAAAAATTTATTAACGCATAATTTTACCTAAAATGAGTTTATATTTTGTAAATCATCAAAAAGGGGGAGATTGTTAATACAAATAATGTCAAAAACGTTATTCGCATTATTCGATCTTCTTGTGTTTTGATAATCACAAAATATAAAGACATGTTACGTAAAGTTACGGTTAATAAGTTTTTAATCGAGGAAACTCGTTTCTTCCATGTAGCTACTACAACGTCACTTCAGGTATGAACAAACTTTATACCGATATTAGTTAAGTGATCAAAGAATTTTATTTTCTTCTAAACTTACATTTTTAAGTTTGACAAAACATTTTTCACAAAAGTATTTTTGTGTTTTTAAAGAAATGTTTTATCAAGAAAATATATTCAAATTTCAAATATGTAACAGCTATATTTCCCCCCAAATCATTTAAACTTTCACTAGATAAGTTTTCACCACGTCAGGACAAAAAGAGGAGCGTCTGTCGGGACGGTCCCTTAAATGGACCGGCGGTCCCTTAGTGATACAAGACCGTCGCATGTTTAAGGGACCGCCAGCTCCTTTCCTGTCGTGTATATATACTGAACTGTTCCTTCTCAGAAAACAAGTCTTCCACACACAAAAACTTTCCGTTTTCTTTTTCTTTCTTCTTTGATCACTATAACATGTCGGTATATGTTTATAAGTGATTTCCTCTTCATATCAAAGTGCAAGAGAAGAACTCTCGACGTAGATGAAGATTCGAGATGTTATAAGAGTCCACACACAAACGTAACAAGTGTTACAGTTCTAGTCTTCCCTCTAGTTTCTTCTTGTAAATATTGTAAATATTTCCGACTTGTGTGTGAGTCGAGGATGGAGTTATTTGTGTGAACTTGGAAGAAGATGAAGATCCAAGAAGTCTTGTAACTAGAATAGGTCTTGTATTTGTTGTGAGGAGAGTGGTGTCCTAGTGTGTAGGTGGGGCGGACATATATCACTAGGTTTCTATTACTTCAGGTGTCTTTGTTTGAAGGCTTGGATCGGGAAAGGATCCAAGTATGTCTTTGTGTGAAGGCTTGGATCGGGTGATGATCCAAGTGTGTCCTTGTGTGAAGGCTTGGATTGGGTGAAGATCCAAGTGTGTCATTTGTGTGAAGGCTTGGATTGGGTGAAGATCCAGGTAGGACAAGAGTGCTTGTTCGAGTGGCCATGTGGGCCTAGGAGTAGATTAGTTCTAGCTACGATTAGAACTCGACATTCCGCTTAGTGTCGTTAAACCTTGTGTAAGCTTGTGTACAGTTTGCTCCGCCTGAAGGAGTGTGTTGATATAGTGATTGATAACTCTCGAGTGTGGTACTCAGGGAGTGGAGTAGGACGAAGAGTGAGCTTCGTGCCGAACCACTATAAATCTCCGCGTCTCTTTGGTTGTTCTCTTTCCTTACTCTTTACATTATTTACTTGTTTGCATTCATTTGTAGTTTAATAGATATCACATAACTAGTAAAATTCAATAAGTTTGCAAAAGAATATTAACCGGACCTAAAAACGGCGAAACATTTTAACAAGTAAAAGAATCGGTGAAATTATCCACCCCCCACCTTCTAGTTTCTACACATACCTCGCAAATGTGTCCAGAGGTTGCCTTTTATAGGTGAGCCAAATACGAGAGTTTCCTAGTATTTCGCTTGTTGTTGCTAGTGGCCAGAGTGGGACCCTTGTCGGACGAGGGTCCGTAGCTTAATCGAGTTTGCGGACATAGGTCATCTTCTGCGGCCACTAACTGGTCCGCAAGTTTACTACGGAAGTGTTACTTTGATGACCCGTGTGCGTCTTTGCAGGTTCGGACCGCGCCTTGCCCGTTGTTAGGCTTCGGCAGAGTCTAGTGTTTTTATATGTTGGGTCAGGGCCCAATTATGTATAACACAGTTCAGGCCTAATAAACGTCCTCATGCTGGGTCTTTTAACTTATAAGCGTAAATTAGTGAGCCCACTAAACTTTATATTAAACAAATGTTGGCTAAATTTTTAATCATGAACCAATAGGATAGCTCCTTTTGGGTGTGCTTTACATCCCACTCTATATATAAAACGGATGGAATATTTTTTTACATATTATTGGGACACTCCAATTTTAGTGTGTTTGGCATTTATACCCTCACAGTTACCCTTACATTTTCACCCATGTGAGGGTATAAATGCTCAAACACACTAAATTGGAGTGTCCAATCAATTGGGAGAGTGTGCAAATCATCTCCCATTTTTTTTTATTAGGTTGGAACTTTTGTTGTGCAATATTTTTTATTAGTATTTCGAGCGGTGCTAACAACCTATTAGTTTATGGAATGTTCGGCCAGAAACTATTTGTTTATTCGTGCTTCGCCAAATCTGTTGCTTCATAATGTATAGAGGGAATAGAGAATATGCTCTAAGAGCACCCACAGTGGTAACGTGCAAAGGCACGTTGGGGGTTCCTTTAACGCGCGTTATAGGCGTTAGGCGATGCACATGACTGCGTTATTGGGGCGTTAACGTGGCACGTTAGTATACTAACGCCACGTTAAAGCCAATATTGAATAATAAATAAAAAAAAAATCATAACACCCCCTCCAAACGGCTAGTTTTATAACCGTTAAAAAAATCACTTTGACCCCCCCCCCTTTTTTACAAACGGCTACTTTTATATTTAAAAAAAAAATCAATCATATAACACAACATAAATACCAAACACATACATATTTTCATACACCACTACTAATCTCCACTCTTTATACTTCTATATAAGAAAAAAAACATTCTTCACTCATAATGGATCCAAATCAAAATACGAATTTGGTCCGAGTTGGTCAGACATTGATGACGAAGAAGACATACAGTTTATGGTTAATGCGTTCGAGTTACATCAGCGCTTACAAGAAGAAGAAGAAGAAAGAAAAAGAAGAAGAAGAAGAAGCTCATCCTCAGGTGCCCCGTACCCACATATATCGTGAACGTGAGATTGCTGAGGAACGTTTGCAAAACGACTATTTCATTAAAGGTTGCAAGTATACGCACGGTAACTTTCGTAGGAGGTTTCGTATGAGCCGGAAACTATTTTTACAAATAGTCAAAGGTATTGAATCTTACGAATCCGATGATATTCCAGATCACTTTAAATACTTTAAGTTAGGACCCGATTGTACGGGCCGAGGGAGTATTAGTGCCCTTATGAAGTGTACGTCTGCAATACGCCAAATGGCGTACGGCACCGCCCCAGATGCGTTCGATGAGTATCTGCAAATGGGTGAGACTACTTCACGTCTTTGTCTTGATAATTTTAACATGTGTGTTATGGATTTGTATATGCATGAGTTTTTAAGATCACCAACATGGTCCGACATTCAACGCCAACGAGACCTTATGGAGCATGTTTGGCAGAAACGTCTTCAACGCCAACAACAACATGAAGAAGAATATTCCGAAGACGATAAATAAGTAGTTGTAATTCGTATGTTTTAATTTCCTATGTTTCGGTTTTTTTTCTTAATCGTTGTTCTTGTTATTTTATATTTCGTATTGTAATGTTTAAGTTTTAATGTTATGTGGTTTATTAAATGAATTGTTGGTTTTAGTTTAGGGGGTGAATTTGAAAATAGCTGAGTTAAAGCTGAGTTATTGATGTGGGTGTTTTTTTCTGAGTTAAGGTTATTGTGTTAAAGCTGACGTGACACTGAGTTAAAGAATAACTCAAGTTACCATTGTGCTTGTTCTAAGACCAAAGGATCTTTTGTCGTATAATATGAAAATTTTGGCAGTGTTTTTAATGTTGGCAGTTGACCTGTTGAAATAATCAAATAAGTAACGAATTACTTAAGTTGAGGATCTGGAGTAATATCTATCTATATTAATGTATCTTATCTTTTATGGTCGGCCCAGTAGTGACGCGTTCAACGGGATAAGAAGTAGGTACGAAAGGAACTCACATGGTCACTTTACTTACATCTAGTTGACCAAAAATTGGATCATTTAAGTAACCATTTGGTGTCAATTTACAATCCGTTTTCTTAAACCAAGAACACGAAGTATGTCAATCCTCCAAGAGTTGGATCATTTAAGAATTCCATTGGAAGATATAAAACAGGCCACCAATAACTTCGCTCGTGAAAATGAAATCGGACCGGGTGGATACGGGATAGTGTATAAAGGTGAACTTTTACGCTCGGAAGGGCTTGTCAAAATAGCTGCAAAGCGGGTTGATCAAAGATATTTCTTTGCAGAAAAGCATTTCCTAAATGAGATCGCAGTGCTTTCTACTTATAGACATGCAAATATTGTCTCTCTCATCGGCTTCTGTGATGAGCATGATGACAAGATCCTTGTTGAGTATTTTGTTGCATACGGAAGCCTTGATCGATATTTGAGTAGTGCAAAGCTCACATGGTTGAAGCGCCTTCAAATTTGTCTTGAAGCAGCTCGTGGCTTGAATCATCTTCACCAAGGTAGTCTCGATGGCCAGACTAGTGTCCTTCACCGTGACGTGAGAAGCAGAACCATTCTGCTAGACAAAAACTGGCAGGCAAAGATAGGTGGTTTTGGGCTCTCTATGATAGGTCCCATGCAACCTGCCATTTTTGTCGATGACGGTTTTGTCGAACCAGGCTATGTTGATCCAACATACTTACAAACCGGTGTTCTAACAAAAGAATCAGATGTATACTCTTTCGGGGTCGTATTATTTGAAGTCTTATGTGGAAGGGTTGCATCTGAAAGGAACGGGAATAACAAACAATATCTTGGTCCAGTCGCTCGTCTCCATTATAGAGAGCAAAATTTAAACAATCTCATAGATCCTATCTTAAGGGAACAAATGAGCCCAGATTCCTTGGAGGTTTTTTCCAAAATTGCATATCAATGTCTGGAAAAGAATCGAACCGTACGTCCAACAATGACTGAGATTGTGCAAGGACTTATCAAAGTCTTGAGAATTCAACAGGATTTTGTGAAGGCTTTGGCTCTTCAAAAAGTAAGTTATTTCACACTTTTACATTTCTCAACAACATAGTTCAATTCTAACTGATAATGGGTTTTTTCCATCCCGAGTTTTCACTACCTAGTTTTAATTTCTTTTAAATATGGGAATTTTGTTTGCTTATATATGTTGGTATATGTTATGAACATGGCATATGTATGTCACACATAAATAATCCTCAGTGCTTGTGTCAAGTTGATGCAAGTAGGACTAATACTGCACCGATTCCCATCGCTTTTCTCCTAGAAGTAAATAACATGTTTCAATTTACATGTCATGATGATCAAAGCACCCCTAAATACTTTTGCAACATTGCCTTCACTAGAATACTATCAACGAATTGAAATCTGGTCAACAAACCAAGAGAAATACGGAGTAAGATGTATTATAAGATCGGGAACATATTACATACTATCAATTAAGTGACGTGTCATCGTTGTTTTGATCTACACAATATTAAATCCTTTCTTACAATTTTCCAGTGCTCAGCCTTACACTTCCACTAAATTATCTAAACGAAACAAACAGATTGCATAAAGTGATATGATCAGAAGCACTTTTTGACAGGTTGCATTGGGTCACTTTTGATAAACAAACATATAAGGAGAAGCAAATATACAACTAAAACCCTTAAGTCACATTATATGTGATGTACATAAAATAACTAAGAATAATGTGATTATATGGCGTTTAACCATATACTTGCATTGTTTGCAAACACTCCAAATAATCAATTTCAAATTAATACTCTTTGTAGTACAAGACTCCAAATGACAAATCTGTCTGATTAGATTGTATTCATAGTACAAGACTTCAAATTAACGGGTCTGAACAAGTTTCAGGTATAAGTGTCCCAGTCTGGACGGGTCATTTTGGAACATGGGTCAAAACGGGTACCGGCCAAACGGGTCTCAGGTTTAAAAAACAAACAAGTGCTGTCAGTAAAGTTTGATGACCAACTTAAGAAAATGAGTGAATAAAGTCAGATAGATAAAGCAACTAAGTGGTGGTGAATAACCACTACCAAATGGCCTAGTGGTAAGGTCTTTGGTTTCGTGACAAGGGGTCTAGGGTTCAAACCTCGCTAGGTGTGAACATTTGAGGGTAGCCAGGGAAGGGTCGGGAATAGTCTCGGGATTAACCTGGTGAGGCCGCGTACATCAAAGTCAAAAAGGTCCGCCCTTCCCGGATGACCTGAACAGTGAAAACCTCATCCGTTTAGATAAAACAACAAAGTTTCATAACTATATGACTCCTTTTAAACATGCTACACATCATTTTGTATCATACAACTACCTAGCTAGTACATCAATAAGGATGGTTTAAGCAACCATAAATTGTTTAATAATGGTAACAAAAAATCTTTAATATGTAACTTTTCCAAGCTTGCCTGTTGGACATATTAATGTCTTATATGCCAAAAGAGATGAAGTAATGGGTCGTGTAAATATTAGGAAGATTAGAAGGGTCAAATAAAGCCTTATAGATTTTGGTTTGGGCCATGGGCCAACAAACCCACAAGAAGGAAAGGATGGCAGAAGGGATACGTTTTAATGTGAAGCGACACACCTGTTCAAGATGGCGGTTGTAGAAGTAGTTATTAGTTAGTTAGTTGTGAAGGGACACGATGGTTCATAGAACCGGTTGGAACCCTATATATAGTGTAGTACATGTAGCGTTTAGATGTGTGTCAAAATTACAATGTAACAGATTTATGTTGTTAGTAATATAATGATTCATTCTTGTCATTCTTGTTTGTTGATTCAATCACAAAAGTCACGCATAACCTGTGCAACAACGATTCTACATTGGTATCAGAGCCAAAGGTTCAAGCCTGGGAAACGACATCAGAAAAGGAGGATACAAGATTACAAGTTTGATTCAAGTTTTGATCAAGAAGATTAAAAGGAAAAGAAGATAAAAGACACCAGAGAAAAGAACAATTTGATCAGAAGTATCAAGTTGAGAACGATTCAGGGAATCGTTTAAGAGAAGAGAAAGATAGAGTGGTTGATGGTACTAACGTAAAAGATCCAAAGAAAGTGGTTGATAGTGCTATTGTAAAAGATCCAGAGAGACCGATTGATTCAGGGAATCAATCAAGAGAAGAGAAGAGACCGTGCGCATACCGGTCAAGAGAAGAAGAGACAAAGACCTATTGATTCAGGGAATCAATCAAGAGAAGAGAATAGAGAAAAGATAGATTACAGCATGGAACAAGAGTACAACAAGGAATGTTCTTGAGTTCTTGACAACGCATAGAAGAGATAGAAACTGATCAGAGGATCAGTTAAGAGAAATTTGATCAAGGGGTCAAGTTTGGAGATTAGACAAAGAGAAGAGAGTGGAAATCGATTAGAAAAATCGATTAACAGAAAAGAGAAGAAATCGGTTATAGAACTGATTCAGAGAAAGAGAAGTAGCATTTGAGAAACAAATGCAGAGACCGTTAGAATACCAGTTGCGTTGCAACATCAGAGAAAAAGAAAAAAAAGAGGGCTGCAGTCGTGAAAAAAACAGGAAGCATTGCAGAAAACAAAAGACCGAGTGACCGACCAAGAAGACTATGAAGATGATGCAGACAAGAGACAAACAGATGGAAGATTTTGGCATATCGACATTAGGGAGGAACTGTTGGACATATTAATGTCTTATATGCCAAAAGAGATGAAGTAATGGGTCGTGTAAATATTAGGAAGATTAGAAGGGTCAAATAAAGCCTTATAGATTTTGGTTTGGGCCATGGGCCAACAAACCCACAAGAAGGAAAGGATGGCAGAAGGGATACGTTTTAATGTGAAGCGACACACCTGTTCAAGATGGCGGTTATAGAAGTAGTTATTAGTTAGTTAGTTGTGAAGGGACATGATGGTTCATAGAACCGGTTGGAACCCTATATATAGTGTAGTACATGTAGCGTTTAGATGTGTGTCAAAATTACAATGTAACAGATTTATGTTGTTAATAATATAATGATTCATTCTTGTCATTCTTGTTTGTTGATTCAATCACAAAAGTCACGCATAACCTGTGCAACAACGATTCTACATTGCCTGTTCAGGAAGTAATATGGGATGAAAGTGTTTGTTGCGCCTGCAAGCTCACGGATAGTAAATGAATGACAATAACATAACCATATAGGCCATATCTTGAAACCGCTAATCCATTCTCAAATTTCATTATTTCTTTATACTGGTTTATCCACACCCGCAGATACAATCACACACCAATTAAACCAATATATGACCACTCACAATAAAACTTATATAACTTTACAAGATCAAGACTTTAACGAACACATCTTAGGAAATATCGTCTATTTTATATATATAAACTTAGTCGAACACAAAATAGTTATAATTTCTGACCCATTAGGCCATTATAGTAGAGGTTATTTCTGATCCATTAGAATACAAACAAACCAAATTGATGCTACTAATTTGCTATTTTAGCAAAGACTAAACACCTATTTACAATCACAACCATGAGAGATAAGCCCAATTGGATAAAGTAGCGAAGACTAAACACCTATTTCATCATGATGTTGATGATGTCTAAATGACATTTGTTAATACAAATATCGCCTAAAAACGTTATTTATATCTTACGATCTTTGCTAAGTTTTGTTAATGACAAAGTACAAACATGGTGTAGTGAATGGTCGGTCGTTGCAGTTGCAGTTACGTAAAAGGAAGACCAGAGGAAGTATACCTTGCTTATTAATCTATACAACTTGATTTTAGCATATGTAATTTTTATTTATTGTGACATGCTACCTATATAGATTCTTTCGTTTAATGTTTTTCTTGTCTTGCTTCAGTTTTCTGTTTCAATATGGACAGAAAATGTTTGATTTCTACCAAGTTTAGTTTAGTACTTTAGTATGTTGAGTGCAAAAATTATAGTAGTGACACTAAACATAAAACGTACACTAAACATAAATCGAAGATTACCAACGAGAGTTAACTTGGACCTTAAAGGTATTGACTTGGATTCGGTTCGTTGCCCAATTTGTGACGAAGACCTAGACACGGAAGAGCATCTTTTTGCGAATTGTTCTATCGCAAAAAACATTTGGATCGACATCCTCAAATGGTGGAAGATCCAAAATATAAATATTCACAATCTCAACGATGTGTTCTTGTTAGCAAATCGGTTAAACCTTCCCGCCAATATATCCAAGGTGTTTGATGTTGTGGCCCATTCTACCCTTTGGATTCTTTGGCGCTTTCGGAATGGCTCGTTGTTTTCGGTGAAACGTCCAAATAAGGATCTCATTGCTTAATGATTGTCAAACAATTTACTTTTACTTGGATTTCTAATAGATATAAGAAGTTTAGTCTTAGTTGGATAGATTGGCTATGTAATTCTTGTAATGCCCTATCCTCTTCATTGTAATTTGTTTAGCACCTTGCTAGTTTAATCTCAATTTGCCGTTCAAAAAAAATGTATTAGATTATTAGAACATCTTATTATTATCATATTTTATTAGATTTGAATTTACATAGAGGTGGAAGGCAAGCGAGCAACAAGCTACGCCGCTAGCCCTTTTTGAATTGCAAAACCAATTCTCTTAAAAACGACATTTGTGGATCTAGGTGTTACAAAATTATTATGCCACAAAATTATTATGCCACAAAAGTTCAAATATGCATTCTTATTTTTTACTCCCTCCGTCCCAATTTATTTGTCCACTTTTGACTTTTTTGGTCTTTCTTTCTCAACTTTGACCTTAATTATTTTTGTTTGTATTATATAATACTTGATGAAAATTGTACCAATGAAAATACATTTAAAACTCAATCCATTCATATATTTTGCATCAAGTATTATATAACATAAAAGAAAATAGTTAAGGTCAACGTTGTGGGTAAAAGACTTGTAAAGTCAAAAGTGGACAAACAAATTGGGACGGAGGAAGTATTTATTTATTCATTTATTTATTTATTTATTTTAACTTTCGGCTTTTTGACCAACTAATTCATGGGCTCGATTCTTACTCTCATTTTTTGTCACCGTATATAGGTATTTACATAATTATATACCTTGCACTTTTTTAATCAGTGTGTATGTGAAACAATTGGAGAATTTTGTGACTGAATTTTTAGTTGTGATTTTTGTATCTGAGTGACACTTATTAATAGCGAAACTTTTCTATTTGTCACTAAATGACAAATTTATTATACTCCATCCGTCTCTAAATTATAGTCTCCGTTTACTTTTTCGGTCTTTATTTTTCAACCTTGACCTTAACTATTTTGTTTATATCACATAATACTTGATGCAAAATATATGAATAGATTTAGTTTTACATGTATTCACATTGGTATAATTTCTATCAAGTATAGTATAACACAAACAATAATATTTTAAGTTAAAGTTGAGAAAGAAAGATCGAAAAAATCTAACGAGAATTATAATTTTAAGATTGGAGGGAGTGGTGCCTAATCGATACTATAATACTCTCAGAATCCTAAAATGTAGAAGGTGAAACAACTACAACATGACACCATCATTACTAGCATATAGATACAACTTCGCGTACGATCGTTGTAGCACAAATTAATACCTGTCCAAAAGTAATAACTTAAGGGAAATTTACAAGAGTGGGACCTGTTGGACATATTAATGTCTTATATGACAAAAGAGATGAAGTAACGGGTCGTGTAAATATTAGGAAGATTAGAAGGGTCAAATAAAGCCTTATAGATTTTGGTTTGGGCCATGGGCCAACAAACCCACAAGAAGGAAAGGATGGCAGAAGGGATACGTTTTAATGTGAAGCGACACACCTGTTCAAGATGGCGGTTATAGAAGTAGTTATTAGTTAGTTAGTTGTAAAGGGACACGATGGTTCATAGAACCGGTTGGAACCCTATATATAGTGTAGTACATGTAGCGTTTAGATGTGTGTCAAAATTACAATGTAAATAGATTTATGTTGTTAGTAATATAATGATTCATTCTTGTCATTCTTGTTTGTTGATTCAATCACAAAAGTCACGCATAACCTGTGCAACAACAATTCTACATTGGTATCAGAGCCAAAGGTTCAAGCCTGGGAAGCGACATCAGAAAAGGAGGATACAAGATTACAAGTTTTGATCAAGAAGATTAAAAGGAAAAGAAGATAAAAGACACCAGAGAAAAGAACAATTTGATCAGAAGTATCAAGTTGAGAACGATTCAGGGAATCGTTTAAGAGAAGAGAAAGATAGAGTGGTTGATGGTACTAACGTAAAAGATCCAAAGAAAGTGGTTGATAGTGCTATTGTAAAAGATCCAGAGAGACCGATTGATTCAGGGAATCAATCAAGAGAAGAGAAGAGACCGTGCGCATACCGGTCAAGAGAAGAAGAGACAAAGACCGATTGATTCAGGGAATCAATCAAGAGAATAGAGAAAAGATAGATTACAGCATGGAACAAGAGTACAACAAGGAATGTTCTTGAGTTCTTGACAACGCATAGAAGAGATAGAAACTGATCAGAGGATCAGTTAAGAGAAATTTGATCAAGGGGTCAAGTTTGGAGATTAGACAAAGAGAAGAGAGTGGAAATCGATTAGAAAAATCGATTAACAGAAAAGAGAAGAAATCGGTTATAGAACTGATTCAGAGAAAGAGAAGTAGCATTTGAGAAACAAATGCAGAGACCGTTAGAATACCAGTTGCGTTGCAACATCAGAGAAAAAGAAAAAAANNNTTTTTTTTTTTGAACGGCTGAATTGTATAAAAGCTAGATCAAACTAGCAAAAGAAAAACAAACAAAACTACATACGTGGGTTTTGCATCCACGCGTTCCAATTGATTCTGCCCTTACTATTCCTATTACAAAACCAATTATAAGAAAAAAGAACTACCATATCAAAAAGCTGATGCTTTTTAATCGTAGTGCCGTCAAACACCACCGAGTTCCGGTACATCCAAAGGATCCAAATAACGGTAACACAAGTTGTGTTTAAGATCCTCCATTGCTTAGAACCTCCATCGTGCTCATCGATCCATTCAAACATGTCGGCTATATTAACGAACTCTGGAATATGAAGATCCAACCACATCTCGATTATGTTCCATAACTCCAAAGCAACATTACAAGTAAAAAGCACATGGTTACTATCTTCCACATTATTGTTGCAACACGGACACAGGAGCGACTCCATGTCAATCCCTCGATGATCTAGACTTGACTCAACTTTATGGCATATTGCTAAAACTAAACATCAAAACACATTTTGGCGAGTTTAATCTTATGCACTCGCTGCACACCTACTTTTTACTTTTTTTGTCATTTTATTTAATAGCATACTACCCCCTCTCCCCTTCAATGTCACATAATCGACCATATCTTTTTGCACGCACTTCCATTCTTCCTGGTAATTACACTGTCTTCACCATCGTCTCATTCCAATCATAATGACACCCGTCTCGTCCGTTTTCATGCACATCACATTTCGACCAGATCAAAATCGAAGATACTACGATCCAGTTGGGAAATGAGGGCCACGCGACAAACAAATGGGGCCCGTTCTCACCTAATGGTTTCTACACTGACAGCCTGCAAATCTATTACAAATGGTTTGGTAGAACAATGTGGACCTTGCAACAGTTGACAAGGCTGGACTTCAATTTCCGTAAAAACGTTATACTAAAAGTTATACTTCAAAAGGACACATTGTGAATTTCCTATAAATACGTACTCATCCAGTTTCAGATAATATATACAACCAGATCTTGCCCACTCTCCATGTCAGTACTCTCACTACATCTTTCCCTCTCACCATGTCAATACAATGGATCATATCTTACAACATACATATCTTCAACATATAAAATGTTGTATGTTCTTATCAAAGTGTGGAAACTAGAAGAGGGTCTGGGTTGAATAGTTTTACCCATTTTTAATTACTTTTCTTTGAGAACCTGATGTGAGATCGACAACAATATTTAAAAAAATATGACAGTAAGATAAATGCAAGTAAAGATAGAAACGATCAAACCACAACACGAGGATTTATAGTGATTCAGTCTACAAGGACTTCCTTTCCTTGCCCTACTACCCCGAGTTCCAACCCGAGAGTATCCTTTCACTAGTCAATAAGCTCCTTTAACCGGCGGAGATAATCTTACACATTGTTTACACAATATTTCCGACACAAATCTAGATGTCGAGTTCTTTACAAGGTACAATCACTCCTGTCACACTACGTATTTAGAGGACTAAAATACTAACCGGTCACTATAGAGGTTTATGGTGGTTTGGTACAACAATGATGTATGATGAAGTAAAATACAATATTATGTACAAATGAAGACTTATAACAATTCCTTGAAGCTAATAAGTCTTGAATGATGATGTTGATCTTCTTTGCTATTAAGAAGGTCACTAAAACAAATATTTATGAGTAAGAAAAAGTGAGGGAGAGTATAGATAATTATGATTGTAACTAATTATCAAACAAGAGAGAAATGACTACTATTTATAGCCACTGAGCACAGTGGCTCGCGGTTCACACAGACCAAAAAAAAGGTCCAAAAGGGGTCATTGGCCTTGTTAGAAAATCTCAAACAATCTTTTAGAAATCTTTCCAAGATTTTTCCAAAATCTTTCATAGAATCAAAACAAAATATACTCAGATTTTACTAGATTAGGATGATCCAATGCATAATATAATAACACATTTTCATTTTGATTTAAATGTATTATGAAAGTTAACTAGTTTAAAGTATATTTGTAACTAGTTTGAAAAATGTTCTTTAAGTAGTAATGTGTTAGTCTTTGTATTGACAAAAATTATTTGTTAACTTATGCTAATACAAAACTAATTTGTTATGATATGGACATTTTTAGAAACATGTATAATAATAAAACAATAATAAAAAAAAATAACTGTGGATGTACAGTGCTTTAACCGGTTGTACATATGAGTGTCCCAATCAAAAATTGAAGTGTGTCAATCATCTCCCATATATAAAAGACTTGACTTATTAGTGTTATATCATAATATATCAAACAAGCTTGAATTATTATTATTTTTCTATTTTTACCAACTTCTATTAATATTATGTGTGATATATGGTTGAAACGTTAAAAAGTTATTTTTAATCAAAAAAAAAAAAAAAAAAAAAAAAAAAAAAATGATGGTGAACCACTTGAAGTTCAAGATAAATACTTATGCTTAGTTTATGACGGCATGTTGAGTGTTCGAACTTACAAATAAATGTTATATCACATGTGTATCAAGCGAGTTTGACTTTCAAATAAAATTCTTCTATTCTTTGCAATTTCTATGAATAAACTGTATTGATAATGAGGGTCAAAATTACGAGTGATATGTGCTTGAAAAGCTTTTTAGATGTGTATTTTTCAATGCAAAAACGATAAATAATTTAAAGTTTTACACAAATACTTATGCCTATTCTATGACTACATTTTGAGTGTTCGATCTTATAGATTAGTGTTATATCGCATGTGATCGATACATCAAACGAGTTTGACGTTAAAAAAAGTTCTTCTATTTACTCAAACTTCTATAATTAAACTGTATTGATTTGAAGGTACAAAATGTGATATATGGTTGGAAAGTTAAGGATACGTATTTTTCAATGCCAAAAACAATGAATCATTTGGAATTCTACACAAATATTCATGCACATTTCATGACAGCATGTTGAGTGTTTGAACTTACAGATTATTGTTATATCATATTTGATATGTATCAAGTAAAATATTGTATCGAAAAAACCAAAAGAAACAAAAAATAATAATAATAATAATAATAATAATAATAATAATAATAATAATAATAATAATAATAATAATAATAATAAAATAAAATTGTTGGACGTATATGAAGATACTCCTCTATAGAAAATAATTAAATGTTGGTTACGATAGTGTATGTATGTTTACAAATTACAATTTATTGAGATATTTAATTTTAAAAAGAATAGAGGGCTAAGTAGGTTTCAATTAAAAATATAAAATAGCCTTTTTTTTTTCCGTTTCGTTTTTTTTTTTTTTTTTTTTTTTTTTTTTTTTTTTTTTTTTTTTTTTTTTTTTTTTTTTTTTTTTTTTTTTTTTTTTTTTTTTTTTTTTTTTTTTTT
>LBNU01023896.1:12469-99239 GCA_014162995.1 Artemisia annua
AGAATGTCGTCGATGAACACTATCACAAACTTATCTAAATATGGCTTACATACTCGATTCATCAAGTCCATGAAAACTGCTGGTGCGTTTGTCAGACCAAATGGCATTACTTGAAACTCGTAATGTCCATAGCGTGTTCTGAATGCAGTTTTGGGAATATCTTCTTCCCGAACTCTCAGTTGATGGTATCCTGACCTTAAGTCAATTTTCGAATACACACTCGATCCTTGTAATTGATCAAATAGGTCGTCGATTCTGGGTAAGGGCTACCGATTCTTTATCGTAAGTTTGTTCAATTCCCGGTAATCGATGCACATTCGGAAGGATCCATCCTTCTTTTTAACGAATAATACTGGGGCTCCCCAGGGTGATGAGCTTGGCCGAATAAAACCTTTATCGGACAACTCTTTTAATTGTTCCGATAGTTCGTTCATTTCAGATGGTGCTAACCTATAAGGTGCTCTAGCCACTGGTGCTGCCCCAGGTACTAGTTTAATCTGAAATTCTACTTGTCGGGTTGGTGGGAGACCGGGCAAATCTTCGGGAAATACTTCCAGAAAATCCTTAACAATAGGAACATTTTCGATTTGTTTCTCCGTTGACTTATTTTCTGTCACATGAATCATGAATACTTGACATCCTTTATTCAAGTGTTTTACTACTCTAGCGTATGAAATGGTTCCATAGCGAGTTTTGCTTTTGTCCCCGTGGACAATGAGAGTTTCATCCTCGAGTGGGATGTGAACGGCTTTTTGGTCACAGTGAATTCTAGCGCGATGTTTGGATAACCAATCCATTCCTATGATGGCGTCAAAACTCCCAAGTTCTACAGGCATTAAATCGATGGGAAAAGGTGTTTCTAATAGGGTCAGGGTACAATCTTTCATAACGGTGTTGGTGCCGATTAGATTCCCATTAGCCATTTCGATTTCGTAAGTGGTGTCTAGGTTAGACGGAGTAGTATCAAGTAAAGGTGCGAAAGTCTCTGACACAAAACTTTTATCTGCGCCTGAATCAAATAATACTCTAGCATTATGATGATTTAGTAAGAACGTACCGGTGAAAACGTCGGGTGCATTGCCGTCTCCAAGTACATATGCTCTAGCTCGAGCATTGTTCTGTCCGTTTCCTTTCTGGCAATTATTTCTGATGTGTCCTATCTCTCCACATCCATAGCAAGTAGGTGTCACAGGCAGCGCGTTGCTTCCGGTAGCAGGGCTTCTATAGTTCTTTGCCATATGACCAACCTTTTGACATTTGTGGCACTTGATGGTACAAGTACCATCATGGTGCAGCTTGCATCGGTTACATTGTGGTTTGGAACCGTTGTAACCTTTGCTCTCTGTAGCAGCAAATGCCTTGTTGTTTTCTTGCCTTCGGTGAGTGTCGCGGTCTTTGTGGTACTGATTGTTGTTGCGACTGTTGTTGTTGCGATTGTTGTTGTTGCGGTGGTGGTTGTTGTTTCCTTGATAGTTGTTGCTGTTGTGATGGGTGGTTCTTTTGTCGTCCAGCTTCCTCTTGTGTTCATTGTACTTTACTTCCCGGTCCAATAGCTTCTGAGCTATTTCCATGGCGGCTTCCAAGGATGTAGGTTTGGATGAAGTAACATTTCCTTCTATACTCCGGGGAAGTCCTTCGATGTACTTTTCCAGAGTCTTTTCAAGGTCCGGTACCATGGATGGGCATAGTACCTTGAGTTCTTGGAACCTTCGGTTGTAGGTCCTTAAATCAACTCCCTTTACTATTAACTCGTGGAACTCATCTTCCAGTTTCCTTATCTCTGAACGAGGACAGTATTTTCTTAGTATCTTGGCCTTGAATTCAACCCAAGAAAGTTGATATGCTACTGTCGTTCCTAGTGTTTGCACAGTAGCATTCCACCAAGACAGGGCATCTTGCATTAAGGTTCCTGTTGCAAAGGTAACCTTATCGTTCTCAATGCAGCCACTTCTTTGGAACACAGTTTCACTTCGCTCAAACCAGTGAGCTAGCTCAGTTACTCCTTCTGTTCCCTTGAAGTATGTCAGTTGACATGCCATGAAGTCCTTGTAGGTACATCGGCGTGCTGCAGGTGCTGCTTGCACACCGGCGTCTCTATTGCGGGCTTGTGCTGCGGCTTGTTCAGCTAGAGCCGCATTGACACCATTTGTGATAGCTTGTTGGATTGCTTCAGGTGTCATTGTTGCTGCAGCTGCAGGAGCAGTCGATGCAGTTGCGGTTCTTCTTCCTGGTCGGGCCATACTTCTATTAACAATGAAGAAAGCATATATTCAGAATTTCTAAGGGTCAAGTTAGTATACATCGAGAAATAAGAATAGATTATGGTCATAAAAGTAGGTTCAGGTTTTGGTCTAGGCGGTATATATAAAGTATGTGAGGATGTGATCAAACATGGAATTCATAAATCATTGTCTTTTGCNTCCTTGTGCATCATCCATGCGACGTTTGAGTTCTTGGATCATGGTAGACATAGTCTCAATGGTTTGATCCCTAGCTGCTTCTCTTGCCCGGGATTCTTGGATGGCATGTCTGAGAGCTATGTTCTGGGCACTGATTCTGCTAAGCTCACGATCCATGGATGTCATTATCGAGTCCAATGTAGTGCTAGCCGAGCACAATATTCCTATAAATTCCATTGACTCTCCAAACTGTGTACTTAGCTGCTCGATTGCAGTTTCCGTTGCTTGTTGATCGATTATCAGCTTGTCGACCTCACTTGCCAGAATTTCCACAAGTTCATTTGGGAAGTTTTTAAGTATAGTGGCAATGGCATCAAGCCTATCCTCATGTCGGACTAGCCTAGCTGCCAATAATGGAACGGTATGATGGATGGGTTCCCCAGTAATTGGAATGGTTCGGGATGTAGCACGGTAAGAACTTTCCCCAAGCTCTTTTGCCGTCGGGGCACCTTCTTGTGATCTCCAATAGTGCAGGATGCGTAATAAGAAAGACCATTTACGAGCGTCCACTCGCTTACGGTTCCTTCGGTTTCTACCTGTTTCATTTCGGGTACAAGGATTTGATACTGATGGTCGCACATGATAGGTCCTTTGGTGGTATGGCATAGGAGCACTATAAGACTTTCTTGGTGGAGGTATTGGTTGTGGATCGGTAGGTGTCAGAGGTACTGTGGTGATCTGCTGATAGAAGATAGCAGGTAGCACAGCTGGTGGTGGAGTACTTTGTTCTTCCGGAACTGTACTCTTAAGAGTTTCCTTTTCTTTGGAACACTGAGAAACCTTTCCACCAGAGACTGGTTCATAAGGTTGATGTTGCCTAATTTGTCTGTTTCTGCGAATAGGACCAGGTGCTATCGGAGAAGTCTCCGAGTCAGATGCTAAGTCAATTGGGGTAGGGTTGGAAGTCATGGTACTGTAATAATCCCGATTAGTAAATACAAGTCATTAGTATAAACATAAACATGATAATGTTACAAGAAGTCATATGAAAAAGTAACATTTCTACCGGATGTTTGGCACTACGTAGGCACGGAGGGCATAAGGTGATATTTTGTAAAGATGGTCCGTTTAAAAGTATGGTTATAGTCCAATGCTTAAAACATCTGGTTCTCTATAACCGTGGCTCTGATACCAATCTGTAACACCCCCAAAAGTTGTCAATAACAGCGGAAGACTTAATAATGACAGCGGAAGACTTTCGGGGTATTACTTCAAGGATCTTTGTCACAATCATAGAAAACGACACAAGGGACTTATTAAAGTTTAGTTTTTATTCAAAATAACGAATATTCATGACATTAAAATATTACATAATTTAACAACAAGTTTTATTTGGAATGTATTAAAACATTTATTTAAGTCTGTGCCGGTTTTCATGCCCACTCCGTGCCTTCATGGTCCTTCTTGCTTAATTCCTGAGATAAACATACTAAAATTCAGCAAAAGTTGAGTGATATTCATAGGTTTGAAAATAAACAGTTGAACACAAGATATAGTCATTTATTGCAAATGTATGCAATCAAACAAGTTGAAAATAATTCAAATCCGTTATTGCATTAAGCTCATGACACACAACGATTTAACAGCCAATCATATTTAATAATATGACGTAACATAATAATATGCCCCCAAGATAGTTTTTTGCCAGTAACCTATGTCAGCAAAATAATGTACGTATGGTAGTTTTCTCCAACGACCAAACGGGGATTGTCAGTCCCATATAGATCTATCCACAGTTATTTACGTTCACCCTGCAAGTGATTAAGGTTCATGATCGAGGGTCTTTTGGAAATAGCTACTTAAAGCAATAATAACGGTCAGCCGGTATATCAATACCAAATAAAAGACTTGTGTTCGGTTTTGAGCATGTTTCTCCCCACATAAAACAGTTAAAAAGTGGGCTATGAACTCACCTTAGTGGTACAGTAGATGTAGTAGTATCGTAAACTCAACGATGTTAGGCAACGGCGTCACACACAACCTAAAAGATAATGCAAGTTTCAGTTGATAGTCTAAGTCCGGTTTTATCGCGAATACTAGTCATTTAGTTACGAACGAATCTCGTTTTTGTTTAAATGCTTAAAGTATAAAAACAAGGTTATATATCCATATAACTTGTAAGTAAAATGATCGATGACTGATGTAAAGTCATTTTTAATAAATCAAAGTTTGTAGCCGATAAGTCGTAATTGTAACTTATAAAGAAAGACGAATAAACGTATCGTTAAAAGAAAGAAATAAATAGGGCAAATTACCTGAAAATGTATTTAACTTGCCACTTTTTACCATTGTATGTAACATTCTTTTTTTTTCCCAATCTGTCAACGAACTTGCAAAATCCGTTCATTGCGTGTAGCGGTGACCTATTTGACCTGCTGGGGCAGGTTAAGCTAACGATCGTTAGGTTTATCATTGCAATGTTAGTCCTTTAGACTAACGATCGTTAATCATGGCTACATACAATGACAAAAAGTAACAAGTTAGATGACTTTTATTATTTTTAAAATTTATGTACGTTTTTTACACATTTTTATACACGTTTTTATACACATTTTTATACACGTTTATACACACGTTTTTATACACGTTTTTATGCATGTTTTTATACGGATTTTTATACACACATTTGTATACACGTTTTTATGCACGTTTTTATACACATGTTTTTTATACACACATTTTTATGCTGGTTTTACACACTTTTTTAAAATGTTTCAATACATACATTTTTATACACACATTTACACACGTTTTTATACACACATTTTTTTATACGTTTTTATACACACGTTTTTATGCACGTTTTTATACACACGTTTTTATACACACTTTTATTTTAACTTTTTTTACACTTGTAATTTAACTTTTTTACACGTTTTTACACGTTTTTATATACGTTTTTACACACGTTTATATACCCACTTTTAATTCAACTTTTTTATACGTTTTTTACACACGTTTTTATATACGTTTTTACGCACGTTTTTAATTTATCTTTTTATCGCCACCACCCACCACCTCCACCCACCACTGCCACCACCACCCACCGCCACCACCAACACCACCGCACCCCACCTACTGCCATCAACACGCCATCACCACCGCACCCCACCACATCACACCACTGCCACCAACCCCCACCGCCACCACCAAGCACCACATCGCCCATTTTCTTATACGTTTTAAAAGTTGGATTCGCATTCACTGTTGGGGCGGCGGTAGTGGTTGTGGGGGATCGGTTGTGTGGCGTGGTGTGGTGGAAGCAGTGGGCGGTGGTGGTGGCGGTGGGTGGCGGTGGTGGGTGGAGGCGGTGGTGGTGGTGTGGTGATGGTGTTGGTGGTGGGTGTTGTGGTAGAGGCGGTGGCGGTGGTGGTGGTCGTAGGGTTGGGTCGTTGGGCTGGTGTGGCACCGTTTGGGTGGTGGTGGGTAGAGGCGGGCAGTGGTGGTGGTGGTGGGTGTGGCGTGGGTGTTGGTGGGTGGGTGTTGGTGCCGTGGTGGTGGTAGAGCGGTGGCGGTGGTGGGTGGTGGTGGGAGTGTGGGCGGAGGTGGTGGGCGGTGTATAAAAACGTGTATAAAATGTGTGTATAAAAACGTGTATAAAAATATATCAAAAACAGTAAAAAACGTATATAAATTTTAAAAATAATGAAAGTCACTAACTTGAATTTTGTCATAATGTATGTAGCCATGATAAACGATCGTTAGTCTAAAGGACTAACATTGCAATGATAAACCTAACGATCGTTATCTTAACTTGCTCCAACAGGTCAAACAGGTCACCGCTATACACAATGAACGGATTTTGCAAGTTCATTGACAGATTGAGAAAAAAAAAGAATGATACATACAATGGTAAAAAGTGGCAAGTTAAATACATTTTCAGATAATTTGCCCAAATAAATAATATCTCGTTATGTCGTTAATTTAATTATAGTTACGAATTATATAATGTATATTTATAAAAGTTTTATATTAAATATGTGTATTTATATATAAAACATTAATATTATTTTTATAAAATAATATTTACATAAAAATCCTCCAAGTTTACCAATTTATACTTTTAAACCCTAACGATATAAGTTTTACACCGTTAGTCCAAAGTTAATTATTATTACATTTTAAGTCCAAAAGTATTACATTTACATTTTACAACTCTAAGTTTCATTGTTAACAGTTTGGAACTCAAGATTTCAGATTTTACAGTTTCTACCCGAAGTTTGCAAGTTTTGCATTTTTAGTCCTCGGTTATGAAAATTTTGCAAATTTAGTCCAATTTTCACCAACTTCAAAACTTAGCTTTTTGACATGCTAAATAAGCTCAGGGTATTCAAAGTAGCTTATTTCAACTGCTTATTAACTTAAAAAGTGCTTTTCATGCTTATTAGGCCTTAACGAACTACATACAAGGCCCAATAACAATTTTTGATCCAATGAGCTTATGAAAGGTTTGGGCCTAGACTTGGGCTCAATTTTAGAGTATGAAAACATTATGAAATAGTTTATGGGACCAGCTTATTACAAAAGCTTATTGGGCTCTAAATAAGCCTACGTTATGTTATAAAATTTTATAGAAACTGATTTGGTCGCTACGAAAGGGGTCGGGCAAATGGCTTATACAATCTTATATGGTCGAACGAAATATGTCATCTGTTTGTTAACCAAGGTGTTAATGAGGTCGAGTCATAAAAAGTATAGGTCGTGTGTCTAGATAATTATTTACGGGGCCAAAATGATTGGTCAAAACCAATATCAAAAATAGTTCCAACACTTAGAAAATATTCTAAGTGTTTTTATTTATACGAATGGGTCTAGCAACCTTCAAAACGTGTCGAATACATTATATAAATTTTGTTTTTAGTTTCAAATCTTTATGTCACTTGATTATTAGTATATTAAACATATAGAATGTCGAATAAAAGTTATATGTCACGTTTATATATTACGAATAAAATGAGCAAAGTAAATGTGCCAACAAATAAATAACGAAATGAAAATAGTGACAAGAGTTTCCTGGTTCTCACCTCACCTCTAGGGGTGGGGTAAAATGGTACGTATGGATCGTGTGAGGGTACGAGAGCTTTGTGGTTCACTTCACGTTCAACCAAGGGTTCAAGAGACGTCAAGCTTGGAGTCCTAGGCTTCCTTGAGACGTGGTACTCTTGGCAATCCGTATGTCCTTCAACAACTTCTTCTTCTCGTTAATTTTTATGTGTAAGTGGTTTGTATAGTGCATGTAACGCTTGTGATTGCATGGGAGGCTTATATAGGGAGTTTTATGGTGTGTAAGAACAAGATAAGTTCACAAGAGTTGGAGGTTGCATGTTAGGCGAATAGTAACGCCACTCTCCACACCCAATCGCATGTTTACATAGCTTAGATCTTGTAAGATTGTTCCATGTACATTCCTGACAGTTACAAGGAGTATAGTGATCGATTACTTGTCATAGGGGAAGCAGAGGTGGCATGGAAGGAATGTTATGCCACGTTGAGCTTATCTTTCAAAGACGAGTTTCATGGTTTACTTAGGTTGTATCCAAGGCAGTAAACGAGCGAGAAAGTGGGTAAGTTTTATTGTTCATGGTTCTTGGGTATTAGATGAAACAAGACAAGCAAAAATATGTATATTTTGCGTATCAAAAATCGTAAGAACTAGGGGTGTTTTGGACGTGTATCGCGATAGGAAAAAGAAAGAAAAAAATTATAACTAAGGGTGTTGGGTTGGGCCTTGTGGGCTTGTGGGTTGCGTCTGGCCCAACAGAAAAGAAAAAGAAAACAAATTAAGGAGTCCGTTTGGTGTGTAATTGGGTTTTAAATGGCCCAATGGTCACGGGGGCCCACATAGCAAAAGAGTCGGGTTACGATCCAATAATATTAGTGAGCGATCTCGGGAATTTTCATAGGCTCGGGAAACATATAAATAGTATACGGTAAATAAACGAAACGTATATTATAAAAATATAAACGTTTAAAATATATTCGCGATAATTAGACTATCTAGGTTTGTGTGCAAGCATCGTTCCTAGGCAAAAGAATAAATCACAATTTACCATTGTGATTTATGTAACATGTCATATATAATAAAAAAGAATTGTCACTCGTAAAATAGCATTTAATTTAACGCAAGACCTTGTATTTCATGTTTATTTATTTACTAATCGTACGGGAAAGTTACGAGAGGCTACATATACCGACCATGGGGAGCATTCTCTCTTTCGCCTGAGTCTTTAGATTCTCAATTTCTTTAAACAAAGACATTATTTTCTCATTGGTTTTATCACGTGAGATCTTAACCGAATCATGTAACTCTTTGTAATGTTGTTTGACCTTTGATTTTTCAGCTTGAAAACAATCATTTTCATATTTGAGATGTTCGATGATGTTTTGGAGTTGAAAATTTTGAGAATCTAAACACGGAGGTTTCTGAGGTTCAATCATATCACTCTTATGAGTTTTCAATTGGGCAATATGAGCCCTCAGTTTTCGAATCGTGTTAGTGTGAGCTTGAATCTTTTCCTCACGTTTGGCTAATTCAAAATGTGCATCAAATTCAGGAGCATCCGAAGATGTCTTAACATTTGAGGTTTTAATTCTTTCTTCTAAATGTTGATACTTTAATTGCAAATTAAGATTATCAACCTCTAGTTTTGAAAAATGCCTGACCATGTTATCATGTTCATCGTTTTGAATTTTTTCACGTAATTTTAAATTCTCCCCCTCAAGCTCAACAACACGATTTTGGAAAACATTCACAGCAACAAACATTTCATGAAATTGGCAAGCAGTTAGGGAAGAATCAGTAACAGTATAAAATACATCTTGAGCAATGCACTTAACAATTAAATTATCATACATGATGAGAGTATTTTTTTTTCTAGCAATTTCACTATGTTGAAGGTCTATTACAGTTTGTTTTCCTTCAAGTTCCAGACTTTTAAACACATCTTTCATTTCATTAATCTCAGATTTAAGAGACGTTTGCATGTTCTCAAAATGTTCCTTGATTTGTTTAAAGAACGGAATTACTTCAGTAAGATAACACTCTTTTGTTACTTCAAACCCCCTTTCGCCCTCAGTAATTCCTGTTGGTGTAATTTTCTTTATATATGTTTTATCAAATTCAGCAAACATTTGATACAGAACGTATATGCTAATGAGAGTATTACATTGAGTGGGAAGAGCTAACTGAACCAGGTGCATTGGCGTATTGGGAGGATACACCGTTGGAGTCGCAATCTTAAGTGGAGTAGTGATCTTAAGCTTTTCAGCTTTCATTTTCTCATCATCTAAGGACCAAAAAATCTATTCTGGCGTTAACCTAGTTTGGGGCGTAAAAACCGTCAATCGATTCTGTTCATAGTAATTATGTGGCTTGATATTGACACGGTTTCTAACGCACTTAGGATCCTTTAATTTATTCTCAAGTCTTTCTCTATTTGCAGACTCAATTTCATAAACTTCCTCATAGTTACGCACATCGAGAGGGGCATGATCAGGTGTAAGCATCACCTTAGCATCATATAAGACAGGTTGAGTGGCACTAACGCTTCTAAGAAAATTAGTTTTAGGCACTACTACATCCTTATTGCTATGTTCATCACGTAACTTAATGTGCTTACGCATCATTTGAGCAGTTTGAATGGTTTGGCCTTGTGTGTACAATTTATTTTCAAGCTTGTTCTTTAAGGCTATTAAGTTGGAAAAGTCACTTAAGAGTTTAGTTTCTTTACTTTGAAAATCTAGTTTAAGTGCAGTCACACTTTCCTGAATCTCCTGTTTTTGCTTAACAGTTTGATCAACTTGATTTTGTAAAGATTTTATTTCCATTCTTAATGCTTCTTCCTTTAAGTTTCTTTCTATGACGTAAGCACACATTTGCCAATCCATTTTCTGCTCTAGTTCGGTTAACTCAAATTTTGCACGTTGTTGATACATATTCACCTGATCTTTAAGAATATTAATTCTAGTGGTCAATGTATCATCAGGTATAACAGCAGTGTATTCATCAACTTCACGAATGTTATTATCAACATAGGAGTCATCATTTGGTAAAGCAGACACGGCATTTTGTTTCAAATATTGCTTATATGGGACAACATTACTTTTACCCATATCACCAGAATCCGAATCAACAATGTCAGTGTGTTTTAATTCGTTATGAGTCCTTTGTTTGTGCATCACATTATCAACATGTGTATTGAAAGATGCTCTACTAAATTCATCAGATTCTTTATTGTTATCCTTATGTTGTTGTTTTGAGGAAACATCATTGTTTTTCAAATCAACATCATTTGGTGTGACAATACTAGTCTGATGTACTTCATCGAGAATCTTTGGAATAGCACATGTTTCATATGTGTCATACAAATTGAGTACCTCAGAAATGATGGATGATTTGGGAGATTCCGATTGATGTGGTGATGTGACTGTAAAAGAAAGTTTGGCCATGAAGATGGTCTGTGCAGTAGGCTCATCATCAACATCAGAATCAAAGGCATCACAATCTTCAGCCTGGCAGATATTCGGGTCGTTGAGAGCAAATCCTGAACCGGTTGATCATCCACATCAGCATCAAAAGAATTCCCTTCATCACCCGCAAGAAATAGCAGCTGTTCCTCATCCAGCAGAACCCCATTCTCTTGAGCTTGCATTAGTAGCATCTTATATTTGAAGTAGTCCGAGTTCTGAGGACGTTTTGGTTGAATGCAGTTCCTTGCAATATGGCCTATCCCTCCACAGTTGTAGCACTTGATTTGTCTTCCTTGTCCTTGATTGACATTACCCATCCTATTCAGTGCATTTCTCCGGACATTTTGTCTTCCGTGTACCACAACACGCCCATCTTCCACAACGTGGATTAGATGAAGTCCTTAGTTGGTTGTTGGTTTGAGGAAGAGTACTCCTGAAGTGTTGAACCAGTAGTGAGACTTGGTTGGAGAGATCATCAATCCTTTTGTCAATGTGAGAGTTTCCAGAGTCTTGTGGATTAGTCTTGAAAATTGACGACTGTAAAGATGTTTGACCAAGGGAAGACTGATTCTGTGTTGCTTGGGTAATAGGGTGATTGATTGAATCAACTGAGGATTGGTTTAGTCCCTGAACACTGGAGAGATTAGAGCAAGAGGATCATTTGAGGGATGGAACTTTTCTCTCAGCTGACGATCATACATGGCATGTTTCTCATGTTGTTGCAAGTAAGCATAGAGTTGTTCATAGTTGGTGTTTCTAAGCCCTTTGTTTAACTTCACAGATGTGACAAACCGATCCCATTCTGGTGACATATTGTTGACAAACTTTGAGTTGAGTTGGATGTTGGGCATTGTCATTCTGATCATTCTCATGTCATTCACAAGCTTGTGGAATATGACATAGTAGTCATTAATGCTTTCACCGGGATTCATTTTGAAGTGCTCGAATTCATCATACAATTGTGATTCACGATCTTCTCTGGTAAGTTCCGAGCCAGCAAGCAGCATTTTGACATTATCCCAAACAGCTTTGGCCTCAGTGTTGAAGTTAATCAGTTTGTAAATGTCCTTGGGTAACCCTTGTATCACAATGTTGGAAGCTCGAATATCAGCATCATAGCGTTTCTTTTCTGTTTCCTTAAGATCATTGTAATTACGAGGTCTGTCAATTCCAAAGGTGACTGATCCATCTTCACTTGTGGAGATAATATCCCTGGTAGTACCCATTTGAAACGGCCCTTCATCAATCGATCTCAAGATATTCTCCCCATTTTCTTTGCCCTGACAATACAGACGAATTCTTTGTGACCATGACTCATAGTCAGTTCTGTCTAGCATAGGAGGTCGAGTGTCGGACCCAGCAGCTTGGATATCATCAATAGATGTCACAGTAGTCATGATGACGAGGTCTTAAACGGGATTTTACAACACATGTGACTTAAACCGAGAAATCGATTCTATCCCGGGATTTTACTAAAGTCAACCAGGGAAGACCGCTAAGAAAAACTAACCGTTGACAGAATAACCGCTAACACTTAACCGCTGAAAAAGGTAACCGCTGACAATGGTAACCGCTGACAGAGTAACCGCTAGTATGGTAACCGCTGACTATTAAACCGCTGTCAAGTAAACCGCTGAAAAGGTAACCGCTTAACAAGGATAGCTGCTAACCATGAAAACCGCTGGAGTTACTAACCGCTGGAGCACTAAAAGACATAGTGAACTAACCGCTGGTAGCAAACCGCTGAAACAGTACAAAGGACAGTGTTATGTTCGCTGACAAAGTGTACTATCCGCTGACACTAACCGCTGTAACCCCAAGTTAACCGCTGCCAAGAATATGTTACTGAGGAGAAAACCGCTGCCAAGAAAATGGTTCAAAATCAATCGTACACTCCACACACATAAGATCTAGCCAAACCAACTAATAAACTAGATAAATCTAACCCCTCTAATCCAAGAAGTACAAGAAAAAACACAAGAAACACCACGAACAAGCTCAAGTATGAGTAAAACCTTCCTAAACTAATAGAAACCAAAACAACCCATACACCACAAGTCCAAACACCAAGTACCTACCATCCCTAGGATGTAACCATGGCTCTTGATACCAATTGTAGGATAATAAATATCATAAAACACTTATGGTCTGTGGTATGGATCGAATACATAAAGAAAGAAAGGAGAGATTTAGAGAGAAGTTAGAGAGAGAAAGTAGAAGAGAAGTTGGGAACCTTGAGAGAAAACCAAAAAAAAGAAAATAGATTATGAGAAGGTCCAACCCTCTCCAAGGATGGAGAGGGCTATTTATATGTACATGGTGTTGCTTGCCTCTACTAGGCTGTGGATCGGACTGACAGTGGGTAAAGACCCGACCCGACTCCACAAATACTAACTAATACTAATCTCCGTATTAACTACTATTATAAATGCTACGAGCTACACAATGCTTAATAGTACTTGGGGTGACCGAATCTTCTATAAGAAAAATCGTATTCCTAACAAATAGCTTATATACTTATAACCTAGAAACATCAGTAGTTGACTTTCCTAGGAATATAATGAAATTGTTCATTGTCAAACGAAATAGAGAATGGAAATCTTCTATATCCACTGTTAGCAAACTCATGGTGATGAAGTGAAATGAGTTAAGTGGATTAATCGTTAATATAGAAGTAGGACTAGATCCCTCGCGTAAGAAAACTATGGATGAAACAAGCTCTCGTAGACTATGGCATTAGGTTAGAAAATGTTCCTATTATGTGCAATAATAAAGGTGCTATATATTTAAGTAAGAATCCCGTTCAACACTCTAGGACTAAACATATAGAAATACGTCATCATTTTCTTAGGGATAATGTATAAAAAGGAAATATAACAATAGAGAAGGTAGCTTCGGAAGATAACATTGCCGATATATTTACTAAACCCCTTAAGTGTGAATTATTTAACCACTTGCGTTTAGGATTAGGAATGATGGAACAAATTGATTGAATTTTCTAAAATGTTTGAAACTTTCTGAAATTTCAAGGTTCTAAAATTTTTTTCTGTCAGATGGGCGGACCCCTTAAATTTATAAGGGCGGCCCCCTTAAAATTAAGGGGACCGGCCTCAATTTAAGGGGGTCGGCCATCTGAGCTTTAAAACTTTAAGTTTTCTTTTCTTTCTCCTCAAGTCTGAGTCTAGTATTCTGTTTTGCATAAAAATCAGGAATTGAGATATTTTGTTTTGCATAACTATATTCTCAAAGGAAACCTCAATTCATTTTAAAATCATTCTCACGTTTAGGAAAGCTAATTGTTGAATAATGATAAAAACGTTTTTCTCTCAAATCATGCATAATAGTCTCACTTTCGTTATATATATATATATATATATATATAAATATATACATATATATGATACTTAGAGGTGAGCAAAGCTAAATCAAGGAGGTCAAAGATTGTTTCTTAGGAAAATTTGTTTTCCTTTTTATAGGAGTCGAAACAATCTTAACTCCACATTTGTTTCATATAGGTACACACTAGAACAATGTCAAAAATTTCATTATCACATTTGTTGCATCACTAGTTTCTCACTCATTAGTTGCCTTTGCCCTTGCACTAAAATGGTTATTTTAGGTAGAATGTCGTGATTACTTGCTTTATCACTTTATTAAGTTTGTATGCACGTTTAGTTGTAATTATATTACATGTTTATTTGCCTATATACTTTTCATGCATACTTCATTATGATAATACATACATAGTTGCCTAAAGAGTTGGACTTGCCCAAAACCAAACCTCATAACCTTTACACAATCAAACCTCATAACCTTTACTCATTCAAACCACCAAAGTGAAATGAAAAAATCAAGTCATTCTTTTTTGGGTAAAAGGGTTAATTCACCCCGGTAAAATATATTACACCAAAAACATTGAAGTACAAAGGATGAGGGTGACATCCCTCATCTCAGTCACTTAGGACACTTACAGACTCGACTATAGGAATGACACATCATTCCTATAACTTACAATAAAATGAACCTACCAAAATGATACAAGAGCATAAACATTAATACTAATACTCAAAAAAAACACTTGAGCCTTCTATATCACTATGGTGGTGCACTTTAACTTCCATGAAGAATCCACGTAGAAAAATCCAAGCGATCTTCAACATAAACTCTGTTTGTAGTAGCAAACACCAAAATCAAGTCATTCCTTCCATGAACATCGCTCTTTCACTCTCACCAATCACACCACTTGATACTCATTTCCCATCCTCACCAATAACTCCATCTAGTCATCCTTACAAAAATATTCAACCTTGTAACCATTCCCTACACTCTACAAAGTCTGTCATCACCACTACAACTTAACCCATGAAGGTTAAACCATACTTCATGATACACAAACCTCATGTTCACTCAAATGAACCCTTTCACTAACCACATCATAATAACCAACCATCCATGTCATTACCCAAATACACCTTCATCCTTGCTCCAAAAAATACACCTTCATCTCACCCGTCACCTCCAACACACATCACCATAATCCACCATGGATTCACCAAAAACCTCCATTTCCAAAACATCAAAGAAACAAAAGATCCTCATCATCACTCCTAAACAACTCCTCATTGACTTGACCAAAGATGACAACACAATCCCATCACCTCAACTTCAATACTCATCTCCTAGTGCACCAAATGCACCATCCAAAACACCCTTCACTCGTGGAACATCCTCTTCTTCCATACCTTCATCCTCATCCATCAATGTCTACCTAAACTCACAAATGTTTCCACCACCAATAGTATCACCACCACTTCCCTAAATACACCAACACATACTATCCTTACATAAACACTTAATCATCACACTATTAATACCCCTCTTCATTACAATTCATATAACATTGTCCAAACATCCTCTTTCATCCCAAACTACACATCCCAACCTCCATCCAACTACAATGATCCATATCAATATGGTCAATCATCAAACTACACCTCCAATAACTTCACTTCCAACTACACAAATCCACCTCATCCATATCAACCAAATGATCCACTCCACATTGCCAAGGAAAAATTCCTTTAAGAAATCAACCAAATCCATGATCTAAGTGATCTCCTTGCTATGCATCTTGCACAACGCAACAAAGGGCAACCTCCATCATCACCCTATGAAAATTGCCTTCCCCATTCTCTCAACTTGGATCAAGTTACCAACCATACCCATTATTTCCCTTGTTGCATCTTCCTTCAAAAACAAATCCTCTACTTAAGTGAAGATTTTTTTTTTTGAATCGAATATCCTCTCACTCGTCCTCATTCCATACCTTCCTTAACACGATACAACATCGTGAGATCCACCTTTTCCACTCCGTACCCTTCTCCATCAAACAACTAAGCTTTATGCTTATGTTTCCCGTTCCAAATAAAATCATCACAAACCTTTTGTGTCCCAAGCAAGTCCAAGAGACCTCGAGTTGACAACTTAGTATTATCTAGTGTAGTTTGCTAGAAAAGCATATATATATGCTTATGTACCAATGATTATGTTTATAACATAATCTATTTAAATAAATTCTCTTAATGAATGCTTCTTGTATTTTATTTTCATGTATTCCTATTTAGTTCTCTTGTACTATATTTATTCAATGCATCATATATTGCTTGTGTTCTAAATAATATTGCAAGCATTCCATATCTCGATTTCTCTTATGACCTTAAAACGAGGGGGAGTATACGTCAAGGGGGAGCTCTACGCTCGTCGGGATAACCTTTTTGATGCTAACAAAAAGGGGGAGAAATGATATAAACTCTCACTAAATACTTGTATAAATATTAATTTTTGTTTTAATGAGTTTAAATTTTGTAATCATCAAAAAGGGGGAGATTGTTGATATAAATAATGCATAAAAACGTTATTTATATGTTTTTATATCTCTATGTTTTGACGATCACAAAATGTAAAAACATTAAACGTAAAATTATTACGCAAACAAGTATTTAGTTATAAATATCATATTATCCAACAATATCACTTAAGGTATGAATAAACATATGTCTAATACATTTTATGATCAAAGGGATTTTTATTTAAACACTACCAAGTTTATAAAATGATATAAACACTTATATATTTTTGAAAAACACTTTTGGTAATTAAAGGAAAATGTTTAATTCATAATAAATATATGAATTCAAATTTTTAACCAAAATCAGTTAGTTTTTCACCAAATAAACTTTCCCCAGAAAAAGACAGAGTTTCAGGCCGTTACAGGAGGGTGCCCCCCTTAATTTTAAGGGGGCCGACCACCAATTAAGGGGGCTGGCACGCTCCTGTTGTCAGAAACTTTTGCCTATAAATACAGGCTCAATCCTGGTATTTTACCTCACCTTTTGCACTAAAATTTTCAGTCCCAATCCTTTCTAAACATCATTCTAAATCCTTTGATCATAAGATTATTAGTCTTTGTTTCAAGTGACCCAATTCCAATCTTTTACCACTCAAAGTGCAAGAGAAGAATACTGTGTAAATCATTTGTAAAGTTGTGTTGTGCTTGTAATAAGTAGATCTACGTGAAGTAGAAGTAGTGTTGTGAAGAAGAAGTAGTGAAGTAGTGAGAAGTAGTGAAGAAGTAGTGGTGTGTACAAGTAGTGTAGAAGTTGTGAAGAGTTGTGAGATTGGTTCTAGCTAGGATTAGAACTCGACATCTAGCTTTGTGTCGTTAAATTGGTGTAAGCGAAAGTTGTGTAAGGCTTTCTCCGCCATAAGGGAGCTTGTTGACATAGTGAAGAAAACTCTCGAGTAGGTGACTCGGGGAGTGGAGTAGCGCAAGGAAGGTGTCCTTGTAGCCGAACTACTATAAATCCTTTGTCTCGCGGTTAGATCTTTCCATCTCTAACTTATTACTTAGCTTACTCACTTACATCTCGTATATAGCTATAACTGTTTATATTATGCATATGTTGATTTTACATACTTAGCTTACATCATTATTATTTTTCATACCTTGATATAGTTGTTCATATTGTTCAAGACTTGAGTTCACATAAGATCGAATCAAAGTTTTAAGAGTAAACAAGGTTTTAAAACTAAACTTAGTTTTCAAAAACAAAGTTTTTATAACAAACAATTGAATAAACTCAAATCAATATTTTGAAACCAAGTTTTATAAAATTAAAAAGACGTAAAACTATTCAACCCCCCCCCCCTTCTAGTTTTCCACACGTCGTAGTCTTCAAAAGTTCCATAAGTTGGCCTCGTAGTCTTCATTACGCCGTAACACTGTTACTAGTTACGGTGTAGTCTTTAATATATGGATAATTCCACGTCATAATTATGCTACGGCATAACATCATCACTTAGTTACGCCGTAGTCTTCATGTAGTAGTTTCTTTTGTCCGTATTGAGTGTATCTTTGTCCATTCTCCGCTCCATACTCTATTAACCATCCTGAAACGAAAGGTGAAGTAATAAGACAGAACTATAGATAATATTAAGCTAAAATGGTCAATAAATAGAGGAAATTGATACTTAGAATATCATATTATTTGACGTCATCAAATATCTCCCACTTGAACTCTATTTTCCCTCAAGTAGACCTTATTAGAAGTATTTCTAAAAAGACATCCCCCATTATTACTAGGGAAATATGAATTTAAAAACATCATATGCTAGAATTTCTCAAAGCCGAACACCTCACGAAAAGGGGAACAAACACTCATTCTCTCGCTATTCTAAGTGTCAATTTTCGGGGTGATCACTCATTGCACAGTCATAGTATGTATTCTATCATAGGCTTGGCAGTTACACAAAACTCCCCCACTAGAGCTAAGGTCGGAACAACCCTCGAAGGCAGCATTGGGTAGAAACATATAAGGTTAATGGTGTAGTGTCGTTACTAACATACTACGGCAAAAGCGACAAAGACATTAATACATGACCGGAACGTCGGGCAAGACACCAATACCGGCTCGATTCTTTCACCTAAGCATGATTCACGACTAAAGGGTAGGAATAGACATGGGATTTCACATAATGGGTGTAAATTGAAAAATAACAAGCAAATAGTCTAAGCCTACAACTAAGTCATCACCATTTACCGTTCGCCCAAGGTCTAAACTTTGAAACCCAAGAACTGGATCATAGCAAGTAGATGTGCCATTAGAGGACGTCATTATGGGCACATAACTTGGTCTTCATGTTGGTGTAGAAATAGTCACCAACTCATATCTTCAAATGTGACCGAAGTGGCCTCTTCGATACTAAGTCTTGATGAGCTCATAATCAACGTGCTACACAAGGGTGCACCTATTTATTTAAAGTATCTACATATTGAATTTCACATTTTTTTTGAATCATAATTAACAATATATACATCCCCCCACTTGAGATGAACACTATATGAGGATTTGGGGGGTCTTCGAATGATCTTCAATAATTAGTCTTCGACGTAGGTGTGATTCCTGAATTCTTCCATTTAGACCTCGAACTAGGCCAAACAATGACTTCCCAATCATAAACCAAGACTACACGGTAGGCTAAGGTGTAATGGTGTATCGAAACAATATATATTGGGGTATGAAACGAAAGGAATGGCTCAAAAGGGTGTACTAGGGGTATCTTGCAGTAAAAATGAGTGCAACAAATGGGTTTACACGAGGGTCGAGAAGTCGAGGTGACTAATCGATAAACACACACATATAAGGTTATTTGGGTGATAATCCTAAAATATTGCCTTCTAAAATTGTCCCTTCCAAATGTGTCTAGCACATTACTCGTCTATGGTCTCGAAATGATGTAAAAGCCAAGTTCTAAAGTCTATAAAACTACTGGCACACTCAATATTTAGGTGGATCTGGGTAAACAGGGTGAAACTGAATAGGTTAAACCTTACCATATTAATTCAAGGGTTAAATGTGCTCGGCTAAGGTCTATTCTAGTTCGGTTAAGAAAAACATGTCAAAAGTTTAAAAAATGGCAAAAAATTTCAAAATAAACTAGAAAATTAGGGGCAAAATAAAGTTTAAGATAATTCTACTCCCGTCCCCCCACTTGAAATGTACAAAGACCCTTTTGTACTAAAAAGTAAGTAAATGTGAAGAGAAGGTAGAATAAGAGCGAGAACTTCCCTGAAATTTGCTCCATAAATGAAAGAAGGATCACGAGAAATCTTCGTGCCTTCGACTAACCTCCATGAGCAAACTTCAAATCCCTGAAATCACGACACTACCACAAGCATAAATCCATAAAACAAAAATGAAAACAAAAAAAAATCCTAACTCACTTTCGTAGGAATCACGGTTGCATTTAGCGTATGCAACAAGCCTTTTAAACCACTTGGTGTCCCAAGTGGACGAGTTCAGTCTCGTGAGGGTTTACAGGGAACATACCCACAAAGTTCATTTAGTTACTAATACAATTTCAGTATGTTTGAAAATATTTTGAGGAATACACCTCAGAGAGGTGTTACGGTGTAGTCATGAAATTGAGCTACACCGTAATCAGTACAAAAGTTCATACCCTCAGAGAGGTGTTACGGCGTAGTCATGAAATTGAGCTATGCCGTAATCAGTACAAAAGTGGACGAGTTTAGTCTCGTGAGGGTTTACAGGGAACATACCCACAAAGTTCATTTAGTTACTAATACAAGTTTAGTATGTTTGAAAATATTTTGAGGAATACACGTCAGAGAGGTGTTACGGCGTAGTCATGAAATTGAGCTACGCCGTAATCAGTACAAAACCTGGAGTTATCAGCTACGAAAGATAGGTTACGGCGTAGTCGTAAGACTGAGTTACGTCGTAACTGCTAATCCGAGAGTATCAGTTTCTGCAGTAAACAGATTCTCCCATTTCTCCATGCTCCAATTCCTGCAAAAATATAAGACAAACAAACCAACAAAAATAAACAGAAAGAAAAGAAAAGGATAGTACGGGTTGTCTCCCGTAAAAGCACTTTTGTTTATTATCGATTCTTTAAGTTAGACTCATTCCCCATGGCTCAATGCTTAATGGGTTGGGTCATCATGCCCCGACCCATTGTTCTTGCTTGCCGAAGAACTTCCCCAGAAAGCCGGATCGATCTTTGGATTTATACAAAGGTTCTCTTCATGAGAAAACTTAACTTGTGCCAATTCATTGCGACATTGAACCTCAATTTGTTTATTAAGTTGAACATCACCAAACTTCACTTTAACCCAGTCTTCAAAGGATATCCCACCATAGCTGACTTGAGCTCTTTTGTGTGCATTGAAACATGCCCACTCATTACGTTTTGCAATGTTAACTTCAGGGAATTTCCCACCATTACATTCTTCTTGAAACAGGTCACACGTGGGCCATGCTTGAGTCGTACCGTCGTGTGTCATCATGGCTGGTTTACAGAAATGAACCATCCAGTCAATCGTCTCGTGAACATAAGATCCTACGAGGTGATTTCTTAACCATGCATCATTAATTGCCTGAGAGTTCTTAAAATACCACCAAACTCTAGCTTCTGTTGTTAATGCATCCAATCTCTCCTTCCCTCCTCCATCACATTTATTGATAAGAGGGTTACATGATGGAATGAATATCTTAGTCATATCTTTAATCACCCCAATAGGTTTGCAGCAATGGAGTTTTCCAGTGACTTTTAAAGGTCCTACTTCATCATCTAAATGTCAAATAGTTGGTTCATCAACATCACTTACTTCCCCAGAAGAGTAGCTGCCTTCATTAGAATGGATCTCCTTATCACACCTCAAACAAAATGGAACTTTGCTATGAAAGAGATCGTTAGGCACTTCAAATGTCATAAGTGGAGCATCGGCCACCACCATATATTGATTTACGGTTTTATTGTTGTTATCTGAGAAAATTGATAATAGTTAAAAAAAATATAGATCAAACTACGGCGTAGCTTCCATAGAGAGTTATGCCGTAACCTAAAAATTGCAAACGTAAATAGAAAAATTACTGCGAACTTGTGTTAAAAATTTACCTGCCATATGAAGTTGCTAAAAGAGGAAAAGATGAATATAACAATTTTCGCGGCGGTGAAAAAGGTTAATTTGTTATGGTAAAATCCTTATATAGGGTTTTCGTAGGGCAACATATTAATTGGGCTGGATCTACGGCGTAAATGATCTTACCCATTACGCCGTAACCGTCTCCCCTACGGCGTAGTTCTATGAATGGCTACGCCGTATTTGATGATTTTTTATTTTATTTGTAATCAAATTTTAAAATTGCAATCCGCCTCATAAATGATTCAAACATGAACATACATTAAAATCCTTCAACTAAACTGTTCCCCGGCAGCGGCACCAAAAACCTGATGCGTATTTTCATCCTGTTTTACATTTATAAAACTTAGAGATACAAGGATAAACACATACTAACGGGCAGAGAACCCGATCAGATGTAGTAGAGCCTAGGTAAATCCGAGTGTCGTTCCTAAGAGGTGTTGTGAAAAAAATCAAAGTATGTTATGTGGTAACAAGAGGTAAACATTGATAACAATATTGAAAAGAGAAGTATGCATTGATTTACAACTCGCAGAATTGAATCAAGAGAAAGAAGGTATAAAGATAAAGTGGTAATCCAAGCTATTCAGGCAATTATTCTAGTTCATACACAACATACAGTGGCATAAATATCACTAGAAATCATAGGGTAAAGTCATCCTAGTCTATATTCCCTTCCTATCGCCTCCAGAATCACAGGCACTACCCCATGCTAGTAAGCGGATGTTAGATACTTGGTTGAGTCATTAGGCGCCAAACCTAATAGATCACATTCGGTAGAGATCCCCTTCTCGGATCTAAGATCTCTCTAACTTCTTAAGTACCTCCACTTGTAAGGTGGTCCTATGGTCAATTCTCACACAAGGCAGTATGGTCAGTTGCCATCCCTCCTATTTCCTCGCAATCTATCAGGCTAGTGTCCTATGGTCAATTCTTCTAGCATACTAAATGGATTGAGGTATCAAGTCAACCACATAAAGTGTAATAGATACAAACATGCTTATAATACTACCGAAACTAGTGCAAATGAATGGACAAAGAAGATATCTATACGAAGTAATAAAAAAAAGAACAATTAACAGAAATGAACTTGAATTAATAAAAAGAATTCATCGAATGATTATGGAAAAGCATAAGAGAATCCAAACTCGAATACAAACGATTAATGTAGATGAGAACTTCTATCTTCTGACTCCTAACTCCTTCATCTTCTTCTGTGGTTGTTCTCCCCAAACCCTAGAAAGGTTTGGGAAAGGGGAGATGATCTTCAAGGTAAAAATTCGTCTGGTATTTATAGGCCAGGATGTTGCTACGGCGTAACGCCATAACTAGTTAAGCCATAGCTAACGTTATCTTCATACGATCTTATCCTTAGGCCTTGTTACGGCGTAGTTGGAGAGTTGAGTTACACCGTAACCTTGCTACGTCGTAGATGAACAGTGGTGCTACGCCATAGTCTTCATAAGTTCCATAAGTTGGCCTTGTAGTCTTCATTACGCCGTAACACTTTTACTAGTTACGGTGTAGTCTTTAATATATGGATAATTCCACGTCATAATTATGCTATGGCGTAACATCATCACTTAGTTACGCCGTAGTCTTCATGTAGTAGTTGCTTTTGTCCGTATTGAGTCTATCTTTGTCCATTCTCCGCTCCACACTCTATTAACCGTCCTGAAATGAAAGGTGAAGTAATAAGACAGAACTATAGACAATATTAAGCTAAAATGGTCAATAAAGAGGGGAAATTGATACTTAGAATTTCAGATTATTTTACGTCATCAAGTTGCCTGGATAAACATTTCGTGGCGATTTTTTTTTAATAGTCAGTAATAACACTAACACACAATTTCTAATTATCTCCTCCTAATACCTCATTTTACTATCATGCATGTGCGCTTCTCAGATACAAAAACTTCTAAAGTGGCAAAAAATAACTGATCCAAATTTTAAACTTCTAAACACATAATCATTTTCTTTGTACCAAAAAGGTCTGATGTTTTACGCTTCTTACGCATGCATCGGTACATATAATTGACGCTAGTATTATAGGTACAACGGTGTGGTTAGATGCAGATCTAGCTACATAGCTTTCAGAATTAAAGACCAAAAACTTATGATTGATTCAAAGATTACCCAATAAATAATCATTGTGCCTATGTGAGCTAGAAAATATGGTTAGACACAATAATGATCATCAAGAGCAAAGAACACTATTTATATGAACAAACACAAGACAAATAAACCATAATATATTTTATATTAATCACAAGAAAAACAAAGAACGAAACCTAAAAAAACTAAAAGATCGACATAAAAAACAAAATGATTTCCCCATTAACTAAACCATAACCAGTTACAGACTCCTTGTCATCCCAACAAAAGAGATCATCTCATGCGCTCGAATAGTGCGATTTCGTAACCATTATCAACGTCAACGTTGCTTTTCATCCTCATCGGTTTGAACCCGCTTGAGGAATTCCGCACTCTTGACAACCACTACTGAACCACAAAACCTTTCAAGTTCAATAATCAGTTCCTCCCTCTCCCTAACTCTCTCAGCAATCGTTTGACAAAGGATGTTCAAATCCTTTACAAACTTAATCTTTCTAGCAGTCTCTCTTTCAAAATATACAAGTATCTGATCTCTCATCATAGGAGAGTTAGTAGCAACCGCAAGTTGATGGAAATGAGCCATCTATATAACTAATTTTTCTGAAAACTGTTTTTTTCTTGCTTTGATTAAGAACTCCTAAAGATTTTGTAAATTTATTTCCCATTAATTAACCGAGAAGTCAAGCACTTCATAACTGCACATAGGCATTTGGAAAGACGACCGGTAGACTTTCAAAGGTTCCATGCAGGCATAAAACATCATAATTACTATGAAACCAAGTACAAATCGCATTATGTGTAAACTATATAAAATATGGGCTTTTCACACTTATGGATCCAATGGGCATTACTGAACATTTGATCACTACTAAGAGGGGGAGGTACCGTGGTGCCAAAGGTGGCACTAAACCCACAAGCTGAAACAAGAGAACGACGCACGATTACGATGTTCGCGCCTTTCCTTCTTGCGCCAAAACACCAGCCGATACCATTCTATTTTTTTTATTTTCTTTTTTCTGAATAACAACGGCTACTTTTGGATTTATTTGAACATTTCTAACGGCTATATAGCCAAAATCACACATTTTCAAAAAATTTGCCCCTAAGATTTCTATAAATACCTCCTTTATTCTATCAATTTTCACAAGCTCTTCTAATTTAATTTCTACTTCAATAGTACTTAATTTTCTTTCAACTATGGATCCAAACAATCACAACAACTTCTCCACCTACGACCATTATGATGTTTATTTTCAAAATGACCTAGTGCGATATATCTGGGGCTATACAGCGTATAAACAATTTCTAGGCTTGTGTGATCAAGAAGCCAAGGTATCCGGATCGGCTATTAAGAGGACGAGGGCATACCTACCACGCACTCGAGAAGAGGTGGAACAACGTTTAATCGAAGACTATTTTGACGACGGTGAAACTCCACCTAAGTATACGGAAGAGCAGTTTAGACGAAGGTATCGTATGAGTTCTACACTTTTTAATAAAATAGTCAACGATATCTTAAGCTAGGATGTTCGACCTCTTCCCGAGTACTTTATTTTTTTAGACAACGTTACGATGCTACCGGTCGTTTAAGTATTGGTCCTCTTTTGAAGTGCACATCTGCCATCCGCCAACTAGCGTACGGCACTGCGCCTGATGCATTTGATGAGTACTTGCAAATTGGTGAACGTTGTTCACGACATTGTTTAGAGAAGTTTAATAAATGCTTACATGTTTTATACGTTGAAGGGTATTTAAGAAAACCCACTTCAACGGATGTTGAAAAATATATGCATTGCACGAAAAAGAATATGGACTCCCGGGAATGCTCGGAAGTATTGATTGTATGCATTAGGATTGAAAAAATTGTCCAAAGGCCTTACATGCTCAATTCAAAAGACGTGATTGTATGCATTGGGATTGAAATTTAAAGAGTTCAAGAAAGTTCTAGAAAAGATATTGAACGAGCTTTCGGAGTCCTACAAGGTCGTTGGGGAATTATACGACAACCCTCACGTGCTTACGAGATTAACGCATTGAAAAGAATCATGTATTGTTGTATAATTTTAGACAACATGATATTAGAAGACGAAGAGTTCGAAGTGAATTTTAGAGATTTGTTCGTTGATCCAAGGCCAAACATACTAGACACTTGGTCGAAAGATGTGATTTAAATGTTAGAAAAAACAAAGAAATTCGAGATAGAAAATTGCACGTCGATCTTCGAGAAGACCTTGTGGAGCATTTATTGAAGCTTAATCACTAGTTTGTAATTTATATTTCTAGTTTACGTACTATGGTTTTTTTTTTTTAATTAACGTAATGTGTGTTTTTCTTTTATTTAATGAAGTTTATTTTATTTAATATTATATATGTATATTTTATGTAATAAAAAAATGGAGAATGGCACCACATTTTCTGGTGTCAACGGTAACGGCACAAAATGTGGTGCCAAAAGGTTTCTGGTGTCGTTCAGTGTTTTGCTGATGCGGCATCACTTTTGGAGAACAGCACTAGAAGTTTGGCACCACGATACCCTCTGTTCTAAAGAGTAACAAGTACTAACATTAAGACATATCTTTAAATTCTATTTATGAAAATATATATATATATATATATATATATATATATATATATATATATATATATATATATATATATATATATATATATATATATATATATATATATATATGGGAATATATTGGCTACAATTTTTTGTAGCCAATTGGCTACAATTTAGTGTAATAAATTTGGGTTTTTTATTCTTTCTGTGGGTCCCTGATTCTTTTCTGTGGGTCCCTGACTAATTGCTTGTGTATTTTAAATAAGGGATTGTAGCCTATTGGCTACAATAATTGTAGCCAAGCTATCCCCTATATATATATATATATATATATATATATATATATATATATATATATATATATATATATATATATATATATATATATATATATATATATATATATATATATATATATATATTCACATCATTACGTCGCACGTTGAAGCATCAAAGCATCTATAGAAGAAAAAAAATAACCACATATCACACCGAAGATGTTTTAGAACAAATAAACGCCTCATTAAACATAGGAAAAATAATATACAACAAATTACAGACTTAAATCAGTAGGCTCTGCCTCCACGCACCATACACCGAAAATAATTTAACCTTAAATTGGATCCGCCGTAATGCGCGGCAACCAAATTCGTCGTTAACTACATATAATGAGAAGATGTTATTATTAAAACTTGAAAATACTTAAAAGTGGGTAATGTGTTGTTATGCCCAAAAAGTTGACTAATGTTTAAAAAAAAATTGTCTTACGTTGCTTGAACAATACATGATTAGAAAAACATTTTTAGTCTATTTTAGTTTCACTAATTGTTTTTACTCGTAGTTTGATACATTTTAAAATTTGTCTTTTAGTTGAATTATTGTATACTACAATAGTTTTTATTAAATTTTGATTATTTTAATTTGTATGCATAATAGTTGCACGAAAAACTTAACCAAAATATCGCAACTATAATCATCTGTCGTTATAAAATCTCGTCGCTATGCACGGATACTCGTTTGTGATAAGAGCTACTAGCACTACAAGAAATATTACATTTGCTGACAGCCAAAAAGTGTCAGGAAAGGTATAAAAAAGTGAAAAAAAATGCTTCTCCTTCACATATATAAAATGTCAGCAGAAGTTCCAACGGTAAAGGTCTATGGTGACACAGCTATGCTGACACATAATGTGTCAATACAGCTTTAGATCTTTGCCTACACCACGTTTGTGTCAGCAATGCACAATCAGAGACCTTCCTGACTTTCGATATAGAACTTCCTGACTTTCCATATAGAATATACAAGATTACAGGAGCATTACAAAAATCAGAAATTCCATACAAAACTTCCAAATTATAATTACTTCCATACAGAATTTCGGATCTAGTCATACATATCTTCCATAACAAAAATCATACTGAATCATTATCCAACATGAGCATTACAAAAATCAGAATTTCGATAACAAACTTCCTAATCAGAATTACTTCCATACAGAACTTCCAATCTAGTCATACAGAAATCATTATCCAACACGAGCATTACAAGTACTTGAGAGCAAATTTTTGTCTTCTATAACCCTTGCATACTCTGTCATCATTTCCTATTAGTCAAAATAGATCAAGTTAATACCTTCTCAAGTATTTGCACACAAGAGAGATACACAAAAGCACAAGTGATTATGAGAATCTCATTTGAGGTGAAAAAAGAGGACATGTTTTGAAATGGGTCAAACGGGTCGGGTTTGTATATATTTGAAAAGTAGAAAAAAAATGAAATATATTTGAATATTGTTTTCTAAATGCATACCTATAATATGAATAGCGTTGACGACTTGGACCTGATGTTGGATTCTTTGGTTGACGACCCGTACCAGATGGATTCTTTGGTTGAAGACCCGTACCAGATGGATTCTTTGGTTGAGGACCCGTACCTGGATTCTTTGGATGAGGACTCGTACCATATGTTGGATTCTTTGGAGGAGGACTTGTAGCAGTTGATCTTGAATTCTTGGGATGATGACTTGCACCAGCTGATCTTGGATTTTTCAGATTATGAGCGAGGCTATTATCAGGAATACTGAATGCATCATCACCCTAATAAAGAGAGAGGAAAAAAAATTATTAGGATTGAAGAAAAACAATCGATCATTACTTCTTATCTACATCGTGTCATCGTGTACTATCATTCTATCTCAAACACACTATAACATAATCTGCACTGCTTACACCATCACTCCACAAATTCTACTAAAAATAATCTCACAACTCGAAAACACATTAAACATTCCAGAAGCTTACGATCAAACACCAAATCACAGATACATCACGAAAAAATTGACACCAGTAAACTCTAATTATAGAATATAACACTTCCATAAAATCTAGCTGATGGTTCAGGGTTTGATGGTTCAAGGTATGATGGTTCAGGGTCTGATGTTTCAGAGTTTGTTGATTCAAGGTGTAACGGTTCAGGTTCTAATGACTCAGGGAATGATGAATCAGAGGCTGATGGATTAGATTTTTTTTATTCTTATCTGCTGGTTCTTATCCAGGAGGATCTCTTGGTCTAGCTCTTATTTTAACTATTAACTTTTGGGTCAATTGGTTCTGTGTTGGTACAGGATTTTGGAGTGTGTTGAGTATACGGTTATTGGGTTATTTTGGAGTTCTTGGGGTAATATTGAGTATTTTTCTTCTATATGCTACCTATATTAACCCTTGATGTGACTACTTCTAGCAAAACTGTAACTATGTATAACAAGCGAGAAAAATAAAAATACCTTGTTGTGAAGGTTGTCCAACAATCGCACTATGGCTTTGTTGAGAAGAAGTATCAGCCACTTGAGTTGTGGATCCCGTATCTTGAGTTGTAGATCCCACAGGTTGTTCCACTTCCTTTGAAGAAAATGTGCGTATCCTTTTCATTCTGTGCAGAAAACATAAAAGTGTTAGTAAACTTCTACCAGGGAAAAGTAATGTGATTATGCGTAATACCTTTTCTGATTATCATCAGTAGTGATGTCACCTATATCTTTTGTAGCATTTAAAGCAATTATCGTGCTATTTCATGCTAAACGGTAAACCACATGAGTCTGCATATTAAGGGGGGCCAAGCACCTTCATGCCCTGTGCTGTCTCAGACCATACGCCATTGCTCAATGAGTTAAGCTACCCATTCTAATCTACGTGTAATAAAAGGCAATATACTCTTATCTATAGAGTGTTAAATGCTAACATCTAATTATTTTTCACAATCTCGCGTCCTAACTAAATACACGTCAAAGGCCTACAACCAGTTGTTTGATGGATACTTTCTTATATACCTTGGATGCAGCTAGGTCAAAGGCCTGTTGGTTCCATTAAGGCATTAAGTGACTAACATCATTAAGTGAATATGCAAGCAACTTTAAATTTTAGAGATATGTCCATCATTTTTGTATATATCACTTGCCATACGATAAGCATCATACAAAATGTGCTTTTTTTAATACTCATTTCTACAAAGTTGAATCCTATAAGTTAATCCTCTAGAGATATCCTATAACTATTAATAGGCATCCACCTATATTTGGTCAGACCGAAGCCTACTACTTCCTAACGCGAAACGGCAATATAACTATTAATAATCAAATGTATCATTCTTATACTTGCCCTTTAGTTAATAATACTATTACACGGAAACTGTACATTTACTCACAGAACTTTTCATATCCATTTGAGGCCTAAATTAGTAATGAAAAGACTCACATTACAATCGGCACCGAGACGAGACCTCAAATAGTAACAACTTCTTTCACAAAACTTGTTAGGCATATCATCAAACACTTTACGTGCATCAGATTCAACTAATTTAATAATTAATTTGAGTTAGGCATATCATCAAACAGCTTATATACAGCAATTAACACAACTAACAACAACAATTTTAGAGCTCAAATTCAACAAATCACAACTAATAGCCGTAAATACAAACCTCTAATGAAGTAATTAACTAAATTCAAATAAATTTCAGTTCATAAAGTAATTAACGAATACCTGAGCAGCAGCAGGTGAGAGCTATGATTCCACGTTACGAGCAGCAGGTTTGAGCTGTTAAGTTTTGACTCGATCTTTTTCTAACTATGTGGTGAGAGCAGGACGTTTGTTATCCGGAATCAATTTGAGTAGGTTTTAATTTGGGGGTGTTTGTTAATTGGGGGTGTTTGGGTGTTTGAGCGGTTTGTTTTTTAAAGGGGATTAAAAGTATTTTATAAAAAAGATAAAAATAGAGTTTTTGTTAAGAATTTTATAGTGTGAATTAAGTGATGTGGTAAATGATTTGTTTTTTGTGTTATATTTTATATTATGTTAAAAGGTAATAGAGTTAAACAAGGTGAAGGCGCCCGCCGCGTTGCGGCGGGGTTTTCGGTATATTTTTGCTGTTTGATCATGTAACTTCCAAACACCCACAATGTTAGTAGATATCATAATTTCATAAATTAATCCTATTTATAAAACACTATTGGAAACAGGAAAACAAATTTGTTTACTGAAAATTTAAGTTTATCCGGTACTTTTTACAAACCCAAACCATACCCTCATTGAACAAAAGGAGAAAAAAGATACCGGGGCCCTTGGTGGACACTTCGCTGGACCAATCTAAGCCCTAAGCCCTTGGTGGACACTTCGCTGGACCAATCTAAACCCTAACACTTGGCCCATAAAATTATAATAAAAAATTTGGCCGGTGCATGCCCTATAGTAGTATATAGAGAATGATGTATAATTTTAAACTATAGACAAATCATATGTATTCATATTTTTTTAAAGTGTAGTAAAACAAGGGTCGATCATCGGGTCAAAACTGAAATGAATTAAAAACCGATTATGAGAAAAACATGAACCGAGAACCGAACCAAAGTGAATGGAGTCAAACCAAAACCGAACCGAATCGGTTTGTTTTAGATGGTTTAGGGTTTTTTTTCCTCGAACCGAGACAAACTGAATCCAAAAACCACAATATGTAAAGAGAAACCCGAACCAAGTAAGGTTGGTTCGGTTTGAGTTAGACCGGTTCGGCTCGATTTTTTGGTTCGATTTGGTTTTCAGTCGGTTGTACTCACCACTAAGTAAAAACTGTACATTTACTCACACTTATAAAAAGTGCAGGTAAAAACCATACATTTGCTTACACCTACAAAAAAAGTGTAGGTAAAAGAATACATTTGCTTACACTTAATAAAAAATGTAGGTACAAACTTAGACTAATGTAGGTACAAACTTAGACTTCTAATGATCATTGAATCTAAATCGATTCTCTCCTTTGGCGATTCTCTAAACCCTTACACTCTTAATCGTTTTTTCATCTTCATCATTGAATCTTGTGTCTTTTTGCAACGACTTGTTAATTATCTTGGATTTACGTTCTTGTTATTCATTATTCTTATCAATCGTTGCTTAATTCACATCTTTTTCTGGTTTTGGTGGCTTTAGTTAGGGTTTAGATTATCGTTTGGTTCTTCCTTCATTATTACTAATCGTTATTCATATTTTCTGTTTATTCAGAACTTGTGAATCGTTTTCTTGAGGGATTTGCTTGCAATCGTTCTTTAACATACCTAAAATTCTATAGTCGGTTCATTATTCTCTCTTAATCCCTAAATCGACTTACATATTTAAGGGACGATCTCCTATTGGTTTTGGCGTACTGGTTCTAATTCTATGCGATTCCCTTTTTAGGGTTTGTTATTTTCTACGCTTTGTGGCTGGACATCTTCACCATAACGATTTTCTTGGATCGTTGGTGGTGTACTGGACTTCATTGAGTTATATCCTTTGATCGTTGGTGGTTCACTTGCTGCTGTTGAGTTTTATTATTCGAAACCCTTTATAAAGGTGCTATTGTCAGCGTGCAAGTTCTTTGGTGAAGTCTCTTTTGTGCCTTAACGTTCTAAATTACTTTTTGATTTAACCTTTAATTAGGGTTTGTTTGACAAGAGATTGGAGCTGTTTGTGTCTAGTTCGTTGTGGGTTTTTGGCTATTATCTGTTGAGGGTTTAGGAGAGATGGAAAAAGGTTTTCTCAACAACTCGAATAGGGATTCCATGAGTATTGATTGCAATTCGGTGTTGAGTGATTTGGCTAAAAGGGTTAAAAGTAGTAATGGTAAAATATTGGGAAAAGATGGTAAACCTATGAAGCCGTTTCGTAGTGTAAAGAACAATGCAACATCTTCGTGTCCTACTATAGATGGTACGGATGGTTTGGCTAAAGAATTTGATGATGGTGCTGCTGTTGTGAATGAGCAAACGAAGGATCAATCTGAGGTAGGATGTTCGCAAATTGCCTCAGAAGCTAATCATAGTAACCATGGTGCTGTTGATACCACGAGTAATGAATGTAATACCCATGGAGCTGCTGTGGGTTCAATAGTTTTGGGTAAAGTCACGCCTGCTGCTGTTGTAACAAACGAGGTTGGTGTTGATTTATCCTTGGCTGATGTGGTTATTCCGCAGGAAGAAGTGGAAGCGATTAGTAACAGATTTGATAACTCACTCTATGGTTATTTTGTTGGACAAAGACCCGCGTTTCCAGTAGTCCGAAACTTTGTGCGGAATGTTTGGAAGGAATTTGGGTTTAAGAATGTCATGATACATCAAGGATTCTTTATGTTTCAGTTCTCAAGTAGGGAGGGTATGGAGGATGTCCTTAATCATGGTCCTTGGCGAATTAGGTCAGTCCCATTAATGCTTCATATTTGGAATCCTAATTCTGAATTGGTTAAGGAGGACATAAAGAAGGTTCCGGTGTGGGTTAAATTGTATAATGTGCCGGTGGTGGCATATTCGCTGGTTGGGCTCAAGATGATCACGGCTAAATTGGGACGCACTATAATGTTTGATGACCACACGAGTAATATGTGTCTTAAGTCGTGGGGAATGAATTCATATGCAAGGGTTTTAGTTGAGATTTCAGCGGAGAATGATTTTGTGGAGTCACTTGTGGTGGCAATACCTATTCCAAAGACTAATGAGCATCGAATGGTTAAGATTGATATTGAGTTTGAGTATAAACCTCCCCGTTGTTCTATATGCAAATTGTTTGATCATGTGGATAAGGAGTGCCATAAGAAGTTGATTGAGGGTAACCGTAGTAAGAGGATGGGGGCTGGTCTTGGGTCTAATAAGCATAATTCAAAGGGTGGCAACAAGTCAAAGGGCGCGGGTAAGCCTAAATTTATTTATAGACCTGTTGCTAAGCCTAGTAATCAAGACCAAGCTAGTACTTCTATACCGAATGATAATGTTGATCCTAAGGTCACGAATGTAATCACTAATGAGGTCACTAATGAGGAGACTCCTAATGAGCAATCTTCTACTCCTTTGGTGAATAATGAAGTGAATGAGTTTGGTTATTTTAAAGATAACATTGATCTTGGTGAACTTAGGAAAACTATGGATAATCTTAGGGAAAGGAACAAGGTGTTTGAGCCTGCCGATAACTCTTCTAACGTGGTGGATGGTAGCGATGGTGCTGAATTGCATATTCATAAGGAGACTTTAAACAGCCCCATTACTACAACGTTGGAGGAAGATATGGATAATTTGAAACCTCGTGAGGTTTCTGCTAATACTTTAAGTTTGATTGAACCACTTGTGAGTGTACATCCCTCTACTTCTGCTACTAAGAGGACCAACCCGTTTTCTAAGGTTGGTGAGATCATTGATTCGGATAGTGAAGATGAGGTTCTTAACACGTTTGATGAGTCTGCGAATTTGTTTGATATGCCTTTTGGTAATTTCTCATCGTCAGGTGGTGGAGGTGATCAGGAAGATTACCATGATTATGATGACTTTACTGATCAATTATACGATCTTCCAGGACGGTTGGGTGCATTTTATGAAGATTTCAAGCTCCAAGGACGAGTCAGGAAGTAGTTGATCTTCTTCAGTCTTGTTTTACCTAAGTGGTAGTGTTTATTTCTTAGTTTTAAGAAATGGTCGTGTCTTGTTATGTATGCAATTTTGCCTATATAACGGGCTTAGATATGGGACTTCACCCATATCCATTGTACTTCAACGTTTCTTTTGGTTTGTTTTGGTAAGTTATAAGAATGGTTTGTCATTCTTATATAAGAGTCTGTAAGTGTCCTATGGGACTGAGATGAGGGACGTCACTCTCATCCGTTGTACTTCAATGCTTTTTGGTGTAATGAATTTTGCCGGGGTGAAATAACCCTTTTACCCAAAAAAAAAACTTAGACTTCTGCTCACACTTACAAAAAGTGTGGGTAAAACACCAAACTTTTACTCATACTTTACAAAAAGTGTAGGTAAAACTTCGTATCTCCTCACACTTTTTATAATGTGTAAGGAAAACTCACACTTTTGCTTACACTTTTCAAAATGTGTAAATAAAACTAAAACAATGCTCACATTTTCTCTAAAAGTGTAAGAATATGTGGACTTTTGCTCACACTTATGACTTAGGATCAAATGAGAAGAACTCTTAAAATGAGAAAGATGAAAAATAACTATAATCACATATTAGAGATGCATCGACTTGAATTAGATGCATCCCTAATCTTTTAGATGCACCATAATATATTTTCTAGCTAAAAATTATATGCATATACATATATTATATGCATTTTAGCAAGTTAGGAAAATCCTATGTATTTTATGTCTTCTGCGGGTCAAATTTGTTGCAAGTACTACTTTGCATCGTTTTCACTTCAAAATTACTTTTGAAACTAATTGGGATGCATCTAAATGAATAAAGATGCATCTAATTCAAGTCGACGCATCTCAAATATGTGGTTATAGTTATTTCTCATCCTTTTCATTATAAGTTTTGTTCTCACTGGATCCTTACCCCACACTTATTACATGTGTCATTATAACAAGTATCACTAAAAGACCTTTTTCTTGTAGTGTAGGTACAAGTAGTTGACCCAATTCCACATGGGCGTAAAAATAAACCCTTGGCTTTGTTGCCCGTAGAACTGATGCGCGAGGGAACACGGCAAATTACTGCTTCGCATTGACCCACGTGATTTAGTAAATGATCGCCTGTGAGAATTGGCGTGAGAGCTTAAGCTTCACCGATTGGATATCACGTCTGAGCGGACCCTAAGATATCAAGAGGAGTAAAACGCATTTGGTTGAGATCGACAATCTTTTGGGAACTAGCAAAAGACAATGAGTTTGACGTAACGATGGAAATTAAGTAATTCCTTTTGACTTTATTATGAGGCTCGTATAAATTGACGCTGCATAATTGTACATCTCACACATTTTAATATACTGCTATAAAATCTATATCCCCTTCAAATAAATTACAAAAACGTGGTTAACATACTATTTGTGGATGGATATTTTTTTATTAGAAGAGAAGCGGGATATGGTAGAGTAGGAGACATATTTCACCTAGGGATGTAGTCATGTTAGACTAGCAATTTGTGTCCTGACAAAAGAAGGTTGTGGGTCAGAACTAGAATTTGCACGTTCTCCCAAACACCCAACACACACATGTCAACCGGGATTCGTGGAAAAAGAGCATGACATTACAAAGACCTTGGACTTTGACGCACTACATTTTGACCGTGTTGCAAAGTTATGGAAAGTCTTAAGATACTTTGGACGTACGTGGATCAACTAGAGTAAAATATATCTATCGACGTCTTTACATTCTAGTCTATCTCAACATTCTTCTTTCAATGTATAATGTTTGTATATCTTGTGAGAAAAGGGTCAAAGTACTGTTATAATCAAGAGATTGATTTCTTGTTATTTTATATATATTTTTTAATATTGATGCCAAAATTTGTTTTGTGAGACTTTGGACTTACATGTACGAGGCATGCAGAATCCGTGCTACGCACGGGGTAAGAATCTAATTGTTAATCGTGTATTTTTTCTGTATATTGGCGAGTATATACTTAATTATTGTTTAGTATGTAGTATAAAATGTTTTAACTTTCTTGTATAAAAATTTAAAAGTGTTTGATGTTGTTTTGGTTTTGTGGTGTTGTATTTTATCTATGGGCTTTTGGTTATTAAGTTGTGATGGCTTTGTTTCTTTTGACCTATTACTTATTTGCATGATAAAAACAATGGCTTAGTTTCTTTTAGTTTATTACTTAGCCCTACAATACTTATCCATTAGATGGTTTTTGCATGGTCATATGAAACACACGGGGTCTATCTAATTGGTCATAGTTTAATGTGCATTAAATATTTGTTTTATTAAGTTTGTAAGTTAAAGTTTGTGTAATAATGTATATATAATAATGCCACTCATTCCATCTCTAAACATAAGATAACTATAACCATGCTACGTATTTAGCTTACCCATAAAAAAGTAATTGGTCCTTTTTTGTTTTGTAACCAATATTTATCCTTATGATTATTCATCCTCTAGGCTGGTAATATAACCATCAATGACATTGCATATGCAAATAAAATAATGATTTCCTACATAGAGACAAACTCGATGTGCATAAGCGGTTGAAAACCTTATCTATTTTGTCAAGTGAGTCTGTCATTTGCAGGAACCACCCTTTACTTGCCTCGCCTTCCACATATGTCGGCCAAGACAACCAATCACCAATATTTTTCACTTCATCACCAACAACAGTTTTGCTATATATCGTTAGATTTTCCCCGAGATCAATCTTCTGGCCTCTTTTAGTCCATTTCTTGTCAAACATCTCAGAACCCACATGCTTCTTATCCACATCATTCCACTATGCTAACTGTAAATCCACTACATTTTCTTCATTACTTTGTGATATACGGCTCGCACCAGTAGCACCATCGTTACTATTATCAACCTCCACCCCTACAACATCTCTTCTTAATGTATCCAACAACTGTTTTCCAATTTTTTTAACTGTTTGAATTCATACGTGTTGGCCAAATAAACTCCTTTGGAGAAAATACCAACCATAATTTCTTTAACCAAATGTAGCATTCCTACCATTTTGGCTCTAAACCTGTGATTCCTTGGCAAAGATGATTGCTATATCATGAAATTACATGGTTCAACTCAACACCCCCATCAGGAAGGTTTTCGTTATCTACCATATCATCTTATATACCACTTTTAAATGTAAAAGTAATTGATCGATATATTGAGAGTAGCTTAAATGCAAAGATGATTGCTATTCTTCTTCCATGTAACATCTACAATCAATAAGTGCCTCAATGAATACGTGAACACTTCGTATGCCTCTCAATAAACACACTTGCACTTCGCAAGTAATTGATCAATAAATTGAGAGTAGCTTAATTGCAAAGATGATTGCTATTCTTCTTTCATACTTTATTGCATGGTTATGATTCATTGTATTAGAAGTTTCTCTTAGTTGTTAAAATCACTTTAAAAGCACCCTCCAAATACCCTCTAAATCAGTATAAACACAAATGACATTGTCCTTTAATGATTCCAAAAACAAATAACAAAACTAATTTTTTTTGTTCGACTTTTTAATTTTCTTGAAAAAGTGATTGAGTATAAAAAATTATTGCCTAACAATGACATGGCGTATATGCTTATAACGTGGAAGTTTATTATATGACGAACATTCATTCATACTTTTTTATTTAATAGAGTTTGAATTTTATATTTTAGCATGATCATGATGATAAAAAGGTTAAAAAATATAACTTTCACATCATGAGATTACAAAATTAAAGCTCAGGTTAATTAATCCTCCAACAATTCAGTATATACATATATGGATATCAAAGAGTCAAAAAGATTAAACGCAAACAAAATATTAACATTCAAATCCATCCAACTATTGAGTGTCGCAATGGAATCATCAATAAAATTTATGATAATGAGACTGATTAGAGGATGATTCAGCTTCATATATTGTAGACAACCGAAACCTAAAGGACCGAACAGCCAACCGAGTTTGCCTCGATGAATATCTTTGCATTCCATTGGTTGAGCATGATTTCGACACTCCTAAGCTCGAAGACGATTGTTGTTGGCATCTTTCTTGTGAGGAAAGCTTTGCATGAACATAATTGTTTCTCGGTAGTGATCGGTCTCTTGTTTAATCTTTTCTTCTTTCTCCAAGTGGACTTTAAGTTTCTCTTCGTCATATTTTTGTTGTTCCAACTCGAGTTGAGTTAGTTTTTTTGCTTTCTTCCTCTTTTTTTTATTCTAATTCTTTTTTTTCCTTCATCCATTCCCTGACATTTAGAAAATTGATAATACATATAACAATAGAGCTTAACTTTATCCCCACGAATACTTTCTTTAAGAAAATGAAATGAATGAATTTAAGTTGGCCACCCCCTCCTCATGAATGAGGGGTCAAATAAAATCAAATACATTTTACATGTATAAAATATATTTTGTAAAAAGGAAAAAAAGACATACGGTTGTTGGTGAAGATATCATCTCCTATACCATCTTCTTGCCAAAACCTATCATGCAAAAATAACACATATAAGATTACTAACAATCAATAATTATCAATACAATCACAAACAAACACCCATATGTCAGCATGTTTGCCAACGTTATTAATCATTTTGGAGCTGCTCATTACACACGACAACAACCAAAACTAAACTTAGTATCATATCACATTACCAAAAGAAACAATTCAAATAAATAAATATACATCACAACCATTTTTCAGTAACCTTCTTCATCAACGACTCATGCACGCCACGATGACTAAAATGAGTTTGGTTGAACGTGGTGTCGGCGGCGGAAACAGTTGATGTTGGTCGGTTCCGATGGATGTGACGGTGGAATAATTTGTTGTGGGTTGCTAAATTGTGCTATTTATACTCAAAAGAAGTAGTTGAAAGAGTTACCTAATTAATTTTCCTATTAAAGATCAAGTAATGCATACTCTAATAATTAAAATAGACTCTCCAAATGCCTTATTCCATGTAACCTCTACAATCATAAGTGCCTCAATGAATACATGAACACTTCGCATGCCCCTCATAAACATGGACGCTTGACATAGACGTGGCATTAATCTTTATTCTCGCATGGCTACATTTTTCACTTCTAAAAACTATGTCATCAATGCTCCTCAAAAAATTGGTGTCATTAATACTCCTCCTTAAATTTTAGGACTCAATCTTATATGTTTATAGATATTATGCATTGTATGATCAATACTAGTTATAATAGAGAAAACACTTTTTTTATTAATTACCAGACGAGTACATGTGTATAGCAACTGGATTTTACAACAACAATAATTATATTGATATTTTGGTTACACAAAACGTTACTCAATACACTTAACCAAAACATAATTATAATTATATGCCGCTTTAAAGTTTCATTGATACTACACCCATTATATGTAGTACAGATAGTTAAATGTAAGGTGACAAATTTCATTTTCTCTTTCTGTATCTAATTCCTATTGGTGTGAATAGACATAATTAAAAACAAATTACATGCAAATGTTATTTATGTGTGAACTATTAATCAAACGCATTATGTTTTTTAAAATTATAAACATTTTCATCATTTATAAGCTTTACATTAATGTGTTCTCAAATCAACTTTTATATGTTTTTGTGTTTTCATAAATCGTGTGTTTCCTTAAATAATTTTTAAGTTTTCAAAATTTTTAAATTTTCAAAGAAATGAGATACACCCCTTATATGTAGTATAGATAACAAGATATTTTTAACTTAAAATTTAACTAATACAAGTTATTGTATTTAATGTGCAATCATTGATAACCTATTATTTCTTCTTTAGTTTCAATGTAGTATTGTTTTAGCTAAACATATGAATGTGTCATTTCCAAAATAAATACAACATAATATGCTTTTTAATATTTTTTGTTACACAAGTCCTTATAGTCAATTATGCAATTGTTCTACATCATTACTAAAGTTATTGTACTAGATGTTGCTAAGCTTCAAAATTGACACAAATTCATATATATTTTTTTTAACTAATTTTGTGTGATCTACGATCCTTTTTTTTTTTTTTTTTTTTTTTTTTTTGGGCCAAACATTTTTTTACTCAATTAAGTGATCATACAATGCAATTAACAAACTTCTTAATCCCATCAACAAGTTAAAAAGAATATTGAATGTGTATAATGTAAATTTATTTTTAACATAATGCATATAGTTTTTACAATTGATATTGTAGAAATATTTTTGTATTATGCGGTGCAAACTTTTATTACTTACAAAGTATTCGACTTTTATTATGTATAAAGTATAATGAAACTTATCACAACTATACTTGCGACTATAAGCCACTTTCAACCACTTTGACTTTTTACATTCATACTATTATCGACCACCGCTTATAACATCGCGCAGGTACCATATTATTTCTATATAAATAGTTTGATTGATTAAATTATTTCAGCCTTAAATTATCATCATCCGTAAAAATGTTATCACATAAATCGTATAATCGAAAATATCATTCATCTAGAATATTAATTACAATTTAAAAGGTACCCGCCGCCGTAATACGCGGATACCGTGATAATGAACTATAAAAGTTTATATATATGAATGACTTTATTTTTTTGGGTAAATATATATGAATGACTTTATATGTACGTGTATATGTGTCATGATACACCAGGATTTGGTTAATCAAATATTAATGAAAACAAGACAGGTTAACTTCTTAAAGCTTGGCATTTAGTAATTTGTAGTAAAATGAATAGAGGGTTAAGGAAAAAACTGATTGTGATCGAGGCCGATATATCTCTTATCATTTTAGGTCCCATGCATGTCCACTACGGCTGTGTTTGGCACGGGGCTTATAAAGGCTTGAACTTTTAAAATAAGTCGTCTTATAAAATAAACCTCTTTTATCATATAGGCTTATTGAGGCTTATGACTTATAAAATAGAGAAAAGTCCAAAATACATCCTTGTGGTTTGCCAAAAGCCCGTTTTACATCATTTTTCTTTTTTTTTGGAACAAAATCATCCGCCGTTAGTAAAGTTGGCACAAATACATCCCTCAGTTAGTAACATCAGTTACTATGGACTAACGATGCAAATAATTTTCCGTTATCTCCTAACAAGAGTTAAAATAGTTGCATCGTTTATCCTCATTGAGTTAAAATATTTGCATTGTTAGTCCTCATTGACTATAGAGTGAAAATATTTGCACCGTTAGTTCTCATTGAGTTAAAATATTTGCATCGTTAGTCCTCATGGAGCTAAATATTTGCATCGTTACCATCGCCACCTCCCATCACCGCCACCACCACCACCACCACCTCCGCCACACAACCCATCGCCACCACCACCACCTCCACCACACACACACCACCCACCACCTCCACCCCATCACCATCCCGTCTACCAGCAGCACCACCACCACCCACCACCGCCACCACCGCCGCCACCACCACCCATCCCCACACCAACCCACCTCCATCGCCACCACCCACCACCCACTACCTCCACCACACAACCTACCACCGCCCCACCCACCGCCTCTAACACCGCGGCTGTGCCACCACCCATCGCCACCACCCACCACCTCACCCACACCAACCACCCACGCACGCCACCCACAATGCCACCGCCACACCACACCGCTACACCCACCATCTCCGGCCACCATCGTCGCCGTCGCCACCACCACCACCGCGGCCGCCACTGCCAGCCACCACCCACCATGGTTTACACACGTTTTTATACATGATTTTATAGCCATTTTACACACGTTTTTATATGCAAATTTACAGGCGTTTTTATACACGTTTTTATACGCGGTTTTATATACGTTTTTATACATGATTTTATACGTGGTTTTACACGTTTTATACACTTTTTCATATGTAGTTTTACATGCGGTTTTATACACGTTTTATTTCGCATATTTTTATACATGCTTTTATGCGCGTGGTGTCTGGCGGTGGCGGTGGTGGTGGTGGTGGTAGTGGCGATGGAGGCGGTGATGGTGGTGCGGTGGGGGTGTGGGCGGCGGTGGCGGTGGCAGCGTGGTGGTGGTGGTGACGTGGTGGTGGTGGCGGCGGTGGGGTGTCGTGGCGGTGGTGGTGGAGGTGGTGGGTGGTGGAGGTGGCAGTGGTGGTGGTGGCGACGGTGGTGGTGGCGATGGGGGTGGCGGCAGCGGCGGTGGTGGAGGCGGTGGGTGGTGGCGGCAATGGTGGGTGGTGTTGGTGGAGGTGATGGGTGGTGGGTGTGGTGGGTGGAGGTGATGGGTGGTGGGTGGTGGTGGTGAGTGGGTGGTGGTGGCGATTGGTGGTGGGTGGTGGTGCGATGGGTGGTGGTGGCGGCGGCGGTGGGTGGTGATGGCGGAGGTGGTGGTGGTGGTGGCGGTGTTGTGTGGGTGGTGCGGCGGTGATGGGAGGTGGCGATGGTAACGATGCAAATATTTAACTCAATGAGGACTAACGATGCAAATATTTTAACTCAATGAGGACTAACGATGCAAATATTTTAACTGTATAGTCAATGAGGACTAATGATGCAAATATTTTAACTTAATGAGGACTAACGATGCAAATATCTTAACTCTATAGTCAATGAGGACTAACGATGCAAATATTTTAACTCAATGAGACTAACGATGCAACTATTTTAACTCTTGTTAGGAGATAACGGAAAATCATTTGCGTCGTTAGTCCATAGTAACTGATATTACTAACTGAGGGATGTATTTGTGCCAGCTTTACTAACGGTGGATGATTTTGTTCCAAAAAAAAAAAGAAAAAGAATGTAAAGCGGGCTTTTGGCAAATCACAGGGATGTATTTTGGACTTTTCTCTATAAAATAACTCATAAATCTTCATAAGCCCAAGCCAATAGAAAGGGGCTTATAAGGGTTTATGCTAGTTAAATTACTTAAATACCCTTTAAAATATAATGAATTATCATGTAAAAGCCAGAAATATATGTGAATTTAATTTTATATATTTTTATTTGATTTTACATTAATAAGTTTTAGATCCAACTAATTCGCCAAACAACTTTATAAATATAAGCAACTCTTTAGGAACAAGAAGTTATGAAAGCATAAGTTATTACTCTATTAGACATGACAAACTAAAATGATAAAGAGATGAGTGGAAGATAACATACACGAGGGCTGTGACTCATAAAGAGGTAAAATGTTTAGGGCAACGATTAACCAAATCATTACCAATAATAATAATAATCAGTATTGCAAAAATCGGCCGAATCGGCCGATTAATCGGTAATCGGCCTAGGACCTTGGAGAGAATTCCACGGAAATCGGCCGATTAATCGGCCGAGTCAAGAAAATCGGCCGATTAATCGGTAAAAAATCGCTAATCAGTCCCGGACCGCCTCAGTACCGATTCACGATTTTTGCAACATTGATAATAATAATAATAATAATAATAATAATAATAATAATAATAATAATAATAATAATAATAATAATAATAATAATAATAACTAGTGACAACCGTATTATTGTTATTGGGGATAAATAGTACTATAGCCCGGTTGCCCTACGGCTGGGCATTTTTAGCCCGATTTTCGAAATTTTCGTTTTAGCCCGGGGCAACTTTTGATATTGTGCAGCTTTCATAAGAGGATGACACGTGTTACGTTCTGTATTTGGGCAACTATTATTAGTGGGCAACCGTATAGAGGGCAACTGGTTTTTTGGTCATTTTACATATTCTAAACAAGTGGCTAGGCATTTTTGGATGTATTTCTTTAGAACCACTACCACAACTCCCTCCCCACCGGAATCCGTCCAAAGCCGAAACCCCATCACTACTGAATACCCACCTTCGTCGTAACCCTCCAACCACTGCCTCCGCCGTCTCGCCGCCACCACCGCCGCCACTGCCGTCTCGCCAACATAGCAATTAGAGTTGGGTCTTCATCTAAGACTTCCATAATCCATTCCATTCCATACATGACAAAATATGAAAATACAATCCATACATGACAAAATATAAACTTAAAAACACGATTAGTTTAAACTTAAAAACACGATATTAGATAATCCAGTCCATACATGACAATATAAATATACAAAAGATAATCTATTCCAAAATCCATTCCATACATGAAAATATCAAATTACAAAGTAAATATTTAAGACCTCCTAGCCCTTTTTTGCGTCTGAATAGCCTTAATCTTCTCAATATGGGCTTTCTCTTCTTCGAGTCCTTCACGGGTCAACAGGAGGAGTTGAGCCATCAAATCAAGCCTTCGATGGTCCAAAGGAATAAGCCTCATCGATGGTTTCATTACGCTTATCAAGCTTGGCCCTCAGTTGGGTACTCTCATCCCCCATTCTTATGAGAAAGCCTTCATCCTCAGTCATATCTTGAGACTGCAGAAAAGTGAAGACATGACACAACTCATCTGAGCTACAAGCTTCTCTTAGTTCGTTGATATTTGGTGTGTCAGCCATTGATAGTTCCTGAAAAAGTAATTAGGGTTATGGCAAGGAATGTTACTGTGAGGATTATGTCTAATGACATTCAATGAGTGTTTGAATAAATAACCAAAAAAAAGTAACTCAAGAGCAAAAAAAACAAATAGAATTAATTTTTTTTACCATTTTAATTTGGTTATGTTGGAGGTGTGTTGGTCAACCGGGTACTATGGTATATGAAGGGATGGACAATTAATACTTGTTCATGCATGTGGAAGTAAAATGAGGCATGGGTAATTATTAGTTTGTGTGGCTCAAGGGTGAAAAAATTAACCCACTGTCCCTATAAGTCACATAGAAAGAGAAAAAACTAATCACTAACAAAGTAAATCATCAATCTAAACACACACAATCTTCACTAAAAGGCAACTTTTTTTAATAACAACTAAAAAGATGACAACAAATATGCCATTTTTCAAGGAGTTGGGTCGTGCTGCTGGGTCAACATTGGTTAGAGACATGATGGTCGTCAAGTTCGAGAGGGAGGTCACTGTGACATTGGTTGATGAAGGGGAGCTTAGAAAAAAAGCTAAGGAGATTATGAGTCGTGTGGCTGAGAGGGACTTTGTGATTGGAGAGCTGGGGATGGTGTTTGCTTTTGACTCAACAGTTCAAAGCATTTCAGAGCTCACTAATCTGCAAACCCAAGACTTGACAGAGGTGTCAACGATCATGGTGAATGTTATGAAGAAACAAAAGCGAGCAGCAGAGCTTTTGTCCTTCATTCAGAAGCTCAAGGCCATGCCATACTGATGCATTTTGTTGAAAATGTATCAAGGTTTAAGTTGGTTGTTGTTTTAGATGTGGAAATGTTTTTTGTGTTACTACTTAAGTAATGTAAGTTTTATGGCATGAAATCTTTAATTTGGAACTTACCCATGCTTTTTTTTATTTGCTATGGTGGTGTTGTCGTCATATGTTGCTTGTTTGCTCTGTTCATGTGTTGGTTTGTTTGAATACCGTTTGCCGAATAGTGTACCTGTTAGAATAAGGTGAGTGTTAATGGTAAATTATGGCATTGCTTAAAAAAAAAGCAAAAGAATTGCTGCTTGTAAATTTTACCTTAACTGGAGTAACATCAAGCAATGAGAGCCTTGGGATTAGATATATCTGGTGGCCACCAGCATTGTTCCTATGATAAAAATGTTTTGGTTAATCCAAGTATCTATTATCACAAAGTTTTCAACATAAATAAAAAGAGAATGTCAACTTGACCTTCCTCCTTGATTCACACGCGTTTATCATGCTTGACAATAACCTGGTATAACGATGTGGCCAGCAGATATCACGTTTTTAGCTGCAATCAGGCGTTGTTAAATGAATAGATGTCAGACAGCCGATAACTGATTGGATGAGTCCAGTTCTGACATGCCATTCAATCAACAAAGCTGGATTATTCTGAAAATTCCGGTAATGCGACCACGGTTGAAAAAACAGTTTCATCACCATTACCTTATCCCACTTTCAACACGGTTAAAACCAATTGACCACGGTTGAAAAAACAGTTTCATCACCATTACCTTATCCCACTTTAAATTCCCACAAATTCACAAACAGCCTAACATACCAACCTATATTTAAAAAAAAGCAACACTTTACAAACAAAAAAATAATTAAAATTAAGCAAAATTAACAAACTACATTTAGTCAAAATGCAGAGCAAACCAACATATAATATATAAAAAAATGTACCTTAATTTGACATCAACAAGGCTTATAACATCTAATCTGAAAAGGCTATAATCAGATTCAATCGGATCCCTCATTTGAGGTATTTGAAAAGGGTATAATCAGATTCAATTGCATCATGCGGTGATGGAGTGACGACGGACTAAGATGGTTGACAACGGGATGGTGCATGATGGAGTTGACGGCTTTGCGCGACGGTGATGTTTCATGATTTGGGTGTGAAAGGAGACCAATCACTGTGAAAAAAACATAAAAAAGCGTTAGTATTTAAACCTTCATGTTTAAAATGTATAGATCTATAAAAAAAATCTTCAAACCCCATAGATCTATCTAAATACCTCAAAACTTGATGATGGACGGTTTTGGTGGTGTGTTGGTTTATGTGTCCATAGAGTCCCGTGGAGGTGGCGTCAGGTGGTGGTGGCGTCGGGTTGTTGGGTGGTTGTGGTGGTGTGAGTTGTGATGGTGAATCTTGAGGAGAGGAGGGTTGTGAGATGTTTATATGAATGTTATGAGAGTTGTGATGGTGAATCTGGTGTTACTTGTTTAGTTGAATGTTTTGAGAGTAAGATGTGAAAGGACCAAAATACCCAGTTGCTCATGTATGGTTGCCCAAAACACAAAAGTTACCCAAAATACAATACGTACCATGTACCTCGTACCAACAGTGTTTGGTCGGACACGTGGCATCCTGTAGTTGGATATACGCTAGTTGCCCAGGGCAACCCGGGCTAGAACGAGAATATTTAAAAATCAGGCCAAAAATGCCTAGCCACAGGGCAACCGGCCCATTTTGGTAATTATCCTTTGTTATTGCTAAGAATATTAGTGAGGAGAAAATATGTGGTCAACAAATGCTTGTTCACGAGCTAAAAAATAGTGATGGAACTAATACGTGATCATTAAGGGGCTCTCTCTCTCTCTCTCTCTCTCTCTCTCTCTCAATTAAGTGGGTGACCCTTTTTCTGTTTATAAGTCTTAATTGGGAGGAGCACCCTTTGCTTCTCTCATCATATAGACCATTTGACAGAAAAAAGAAAACATATTATATGTGTGGCCCCACCAGTATCTCCTCATTAAGACTCATTAACAGAAAAAGAAACAACCCCTAAGTAAAATTGTGAAGTGACCATTTTCGGTTATTATTAGCAATCGTTTGAAGGCACACAAAGCCTAATGGAGAAACAAACTTTAGCGTCATGACTCTGTTAGATAGGTTAGTTAGCCCAAACCTATTAGTGGTTTAGGTCCATTAGGTTTAGGGTTTGGTTGTTCATTATCAAAGTTGATACCATGTAAAATAACAAAATAGTTTTGTTGGTCGAATTACTTACATATGAGAAAGCATACCCATTTATACTCGACACATACTTTTGATAATAAGCAACCAAACCTTAATCCTAATGGACCCAACCACTTTTTGGTTTGGGCTAACTAATCTATCTGATACTCTTTAGCAGTTTGAACGGTAGATTTTTGAACCGACAAACTGGAACATATGTTGAAAGCCACTTCCTCTTTTCTACTATTACCTTCTTTGTTGATTGATTGAACGAAAGCATAATTGTATTTGGAAGCTTAGTTGTTTGTTTGTGACTTCCTCCTTTGCGTGACCTTTTTTGATGTCATAGCTTGTTTAGCCTTTAGATAGGAGCGGCAATTTTGCATCAACTATTTGGAATAAACAAAAATGGTGCTGAACGGCGAAAAAATTTGATGAAAAAAGAAAAAATATGGTTGGTTGAAGGCAACTCAACGTACATATTTTGTGCATTTTGACGGTTAGGGTTTAGGGTTTATGCAATATTAAAACAAAATCATAATAAAAAATAAAAATAAATTGAAAATAACTAAGATCCCTCCGAATCACCGGCGAGTAGTCGATGACCGGAGGAGAGCAAATTTTGTAGATGGATCTTACCTAAAGTGCAGATACCATGTAAAAATAACAAAATAGTTTTATTATCGAATTACTTACATATGAGATAGCATACGTATTTATATTAAATATATAGCTTTGATAATAAGTAACCAAACTCTAAACCTAATGGACCAAGACCACTATTAAGTTTGGGCTAACTAAAAGAGGTAAAATGCTTTGAGTAATAACCAATAGGTGTTAACTGGACATGTTACAAATTCGTTTCCTCTTGTTTTGGACTGCTAAGGAGTGGGCTAACTAACAAGGACATGATGCAAATTCGTTTCCTCTTGTTTTGGACTGCTAAGGAGTGGGCTAATTAACAAGGACAATAAACACAACTCAATCTAGATATTTTTTTCTTTTTTTTTTTTTGATCGGCGATCTAGACTTTTACTTATCATCATTTTTATAAACAAAAGGTTACAGTTTCTTTATTTTTTATGTTAATTTTAAACGATAATCAATACATTGGGAATTGAATAGGGGAGAACGAGCAGAATTATTGGAATCCGAATGATAGTATGTAATTCAGAGGCTTTTATTATCAGAGGGTGCCATGACATGAATGTACAAAAAAACCTTATGAAAAATGCATTCAAGCTCTAGATTCTATATACGGTGGTCAATGTTTTTTCGAACTAATAAGTAACATAATAGCTTAGGACCTTAATAAGTAACATACTAGCTCAAGACCCGTATAATACACGGGCATTTTAATAAAAATTTGATAATATTAGTTTAAAGAAAGATATAAGATTATGTGCTTGACTTCCATTTTATGTTTAACTTTAGGGTTAAAGATTTAAATTATCAGCGAACTTTTTTTAAATATGAGTAATTTACTCTTTAAAATGTTATTATCACCATCTAAATTTTACATTTTTTTCAAATACCACCAAATTTCTTAAAAGTGACCCGCTATAGCCGGTTACCTACCGCCACGTCAGCGGGTTAGCAGGTTATTTTATATTTTTAGTTGGGTTACAGACTAATATTACCAACGTACTTTTCTAAATTTCCAAATATGGGTAATATACTCGAAAATATTTGCATCGGTAGTCCTCTGTTATCACCACCACACATCTCCTTTATAGTTGCATCGTTAGTCCTTTATAACATTCATTAGTAAATAACTGAAAATTTAATTATCTTACATTTTCGTTCGCTTTTACACGTTTTCGTTAGTTTTTACACGGTTTCGTCCGCTTTTACACGTTTTCGTCACTTTTATATGTTTTCGTCCATTTTTGCACGTTTTCGTCTGGTTTTGCATGTTTTCGTCCGTTTTTACATGCTTTCGTCTGTTTCGCATGTTTTTGTCCGTTTTGCATTTTTCGTCCATTTTTACACGATTTTGTCTTTTTTACACGTTTTCATCCATTTTTGCACGTTTTTCGTCTGTTTTTACACACTTTTGTCCGTTGTGCATGTTTTCGTCCGTTTTTACACGTTTTTATCTGTTCTTACACACTTTCATCTGTTTTTACACTTTTTTGTGCGTTTTACACGTTTTCGTCTGTTTAAACACGTTTTCATCGGTTTTTACACGTTTTCATCTGTTTTACACATTTTCATCTCTTTTTGAATGTTTTCGTTCATTTTTATTCGTTTTTAACACGTTTTTATTCGTGTTTACACGCTCTTGTCTTTTTACATGTTTTCGTCTGCTTTTACACGTTTTCGTCCGTTTTTACATGTTTTTGTTTTTTACACGTTTATGTCCGTTTTTATACGTCTTCATCCGTTTTCCACATTTTTGTTTGTTTTTGCACGTTTTCGTCTGTTTTTACATGTTTTCATCAATTTTTACACGTTTTTCGTCCGTTCTTACCCATTTTCGCCCATTATTACACATTTTCATCCATTTTTGCATGCTTTCATCCACTTTTTTCATCCATTTTTACACACTTTTGTGTTTTTTACATGTTTTCATTCGTTTTTACACGAAAACATGCAATAACGGACAAAAACGTGCAAAATGGACGAAAAAGTGCAAAAATGATGAAAACGTGTAAAAAAGACAAAAGCGTGTAAAAACGGACAAAAAGATGGATGCAAACATGCAAAAACGGATTACAATGTGTGGAAACGGGTGAAAACGTGTAAAAATGTGCAAAAACAGAAGAATATGTGCAAAACTGATGAAAACGTGTAAAAACAGATGTAAACGGACGAAAACATGTAAAAATAGACGAAAACGTGTAAAAACGCATGAATACGTGTAAAAATGGATGCAAGCGTGGAAAAACAGACGAAAACATGTAAAAATGGATGAAAACGTATAAAAACAGATGAAAGCGTTTAAAGACGGATGAAAATGTGTTAGGATCGATTTTTATGTTGATTATATGATTCGGGAGGTCGGGCATGATGGAAGTAGATGAAAGCCATAGTTAGAGAGAGAGAGTAGAGAGAGAAGGGAAAACAAGTGTTTTATTGATAATAAGAAAGATGAAAATTACATGTGAAAAACTAGAAGGGGGGTTGAATAGTTTTACGTCCGTTTTAAATTTATGAAAACAAGTTTGTTTTAAAAACTTCGATTCTAGTTTATGTGAATTCAAGACTTGCACTATATGAACAACTATATATATAGCTAACTAGCAAACTAATATAATGTAAGTAAGTAAGTAATGAATGAGAAGAGTTACAGAGATCAAACCACAACACAAGGATTTATAGTGGTTCGGCTACAAGGACACCTTCCTTGTTCCTACTCCACTCCCCGAGTCACCTACTCGAGAGTTTTCTTCACTATGTCAACAAACTCCTTTATGGCGGAGAAAACCTTACACAACGTCGCTTACACCGGCTTAACGACACAAAGCTAAATGTCGGGTCCTAATCGTAGCTAGAACCAATCTCACAACACAACACGACTTCTCTTCTTCTTCACAACACAACACAACTTCTTCTTCTTCACAACACAACACTACTTCTCCTTCTTCACAACACAACACTACTTCTTCACTACACTACTTATTACAAGCACAACACAACTATACAAGTAATGTACACAATATACAAAACTACACTACAATACTTCTTGGGCTTTGTTTGTTGAAGGAGTATTCTTCTTTTGCACTTTGGATGAGGATGAATGTGGAGGGATTGAATCACTTGAAACAAGGATTAGTAATCTAATGATCAAAGGGTTTTGGAAGATGTTTAGAGAGATTTGAGATCTGAAATTTTCGTGCAAAAGGTGAGGAAAAATACCAGATTTAAGGTGGTATTTATAGGGGAAAAATTCTGACAAAATCTGACACAGGGAGCGTGCCGGTCCCCTTAATTCATGGCCGGCCCCCTTAAAATTAAGGGGGCCGCCCCTTATAATTAAGGGGGCCGGCCTACTGTAACGGCCAGAATCTTTGTCTTTTGTGGGGAAAGTTTATTTGGTGAAAAACTTAACTGATTTTGGTTAAAAATTTGAATTCATATATTTAGTATGATTAAAACATTTTTCTTTATTACCAAAATTGTTTTTCAAAAATATATAATATTAAATAAACTTTGTATTAATTAATTAAATACCCCTTTGATCATGAGATGTATTAAGCACTTGTTTATTCATACCTTGAGTGATTAAGTTGGATATAATGATATAAACTAGCTTAATACTTGTTTACGTAGTAATCTTACGTTTAATGATTTTCCATTTTGTGATCATCAAAACGTAGAGATATCGAAAAATATAAATAACGTTTTTACGCATTATTTATGTCAACAATCTCCCCCTTTTTGATGATTACAAAATCTAAACTCATTAAGCGAAAAATTAGTATATATACAAGTATTAATATGAGTTTATATCACTTCTCCCCCTTTTTGTTAGCATCAAAAAGGTTTATCCCGATTAGCTTGGAGCTCCCCCTTGACGTATACTCCCCCTCGTTTTGAGGTCATAAAGGAATCGAGATATGGAATTCTTGCAAAAAATATTTAGTGGACAAGCAACACACATATATATAGCATGCAAGATAATAAACTCAAATAACCATAATCATTCATGAAAAAGAAAATTACATTCATCATAGCAAGATACAATTAAACCAAATAAAAGCCTCTAAGGCTTACAAACATCACATAGCTAGACCAAAAGCTCTACATGAATATCCTCCTAGAGCTTGCCCTCCCAAAATATTTGAAAATGATTTTATTTTTCAACCACCAAGCATGTTTAATGGAGTGGAATGGATGGTGAGCATGGAGATGGTGATGGTGGAGGAGTGTTTGTGGATGGTGGTGGTGGAGGTGTGGTTGTTGTTGGTGGTGGTGGAGTTGAGTTGGTGGTGGTTTGAAGTTGATGTAACATGTTTTCCATGTTGGAGAACATGTAGTGGATCTCATCTCTAAGCCCGAACACAATTGTTCGGTTGTGGATGCAACACAAGCAAGTGTCACCATGAGCTTCAAGTAAGCTCCATGGGACGGGGTTGTAGGTTGGTGGATTGTTGGGAGATGGTGAAAAGTGTGCATCAAGAGGTGTAAATGGTGACATCGAAAGTGTGATGTCAAGAGATGTAGGTTGTGGTGGTGGAACTCTTGGTGGTGGTGATAAGTGGTTGTTGATGTAGTCATTGATGGATGAAGTGGATGGTATGGAAGAGGTGGAGGCTCCATTTGTGGATGGTGTTTTGGAAGGTGCATTAGGTGCACTTGGAGATGAGCATTGAGGTGGTGGTGATGGAGTTGTGTTGTCTTCATGGGTGAGATCAATGAAGAGTTGTTTTGGTGGGATGATGACAAGTTTTTGTTTCTTGGCATTGTTTGAGTGGGTAGTTCTTGGTGAAGACATTATGAAATGGATGAGGTTTGATGAAGGTTGAGGATGATGGAGTGTGGATTAAACATGCATGGGGATTATATAGTATGAAAACATGTTTAGAAGTGGAATTAATTTGAAAATAGAAGCTTGGATTCCAAAATCAGTTTAGTTTTAAAGGGAAATGATAGCTGAGACTACCAAAAGGAATCACAAGATGCAAAAGAAAACAGTGAATTTTACTGTTAGAGTGGCCGGCCCCCTTAATTAGTGGCCGGTCCCCTTAATTTTAAGGGGGCCGCCCCTTATGAATTAAGGGGGCCGCCCATCTGACGACCCAGAAATCAAAATTTTTGAAAAATTTTCTGGAAAAACGTTTTATTCTGTTTTGTATTTGCAGCAAGCTCTATTTGGACATTCCATATTGATTTTGGTCTATTATAAAGCATACATGTTATATATATGTATAAATATAATCTAAGCATGCAAACTCATATATATTAAGATATAAATCATGCAACCATAATCATATACTAAGCATAATTAAGCAAGTTATCATCCTACATAATTAAACAAATATTCCAAGACAATAACAAGTTAATTCAAGTAGCACATAATAATCCATGACCAAATAATATCACATAGAAATTGTTCAACAAACATAGGCCAATCTTCATCATCTTCGTTTCTTCCCAAAGATCCCCTTCAACGTCTTCCCGATAGATTTGAAGCCACCTCTAACTTCTTCATGCAAACTTCTTTGTCGTTGAAGCACCTCGGTTGTTCGCTCATGAAGCATTTCTTCGGTTTGATGTCTAGGAGATGGAGTAGAATAGTCGGGATAGTTAAGCTCTTCAAGATTGTCAATGAACTCGGAGAAAGAAGGGGTACTAGCACCGGGGGTGTTTTCCTCATCATCGTCGTCATATTTTCGAGAAGATGAGCCATGAAAGCTATGACGACGAGACTTACCCTTGTCACTTCGAGTTCGCCTTGTTTGCTTTAGAGCAAGAGAACGAAGAGTAGGATAGATAGACTCGTAGATGCTATCGTCAAGATCGGGGAAGCACTCGATAACATGACGATAGAGGCGAGTTAGAAACATCCTAACCATAACCATCTTTTGTTCCGAAATTTTGAAAGAATGATTACCAGGTTGCAATAACTGTATAGATAATCAGTTCGAAACACAATTCAAATCACCCTTTATATTTGTAAGACAAATTGTTGTGGTAGACATCATACAAAGTCGTGATTTGTGGACAACCGAGGGGATCCACAGATGGCGCCGAATTCAATTCATAGATTCTGCATTGCGATTTTTCTGGGCAAAACTAACCATGTGTCCATACAAAATGTGGCACTAGCAAGCGGGTATCTAACTTTGGACGTTGTTATCTAAATGTGATAACTTTTGTGCTGTACTATGCATGATTTAAAATTATTAAAGAATCTTGCGACTAAATTTTAAAATGAGACACAATTCTAAATTTATGTCACCAAACGAATATGTACAAAGCCTTTTTAGCGATGAAAGTAGCAATAAGCTATACAAAAGGAGACGAAGTTTTTTAGTATATGGTTTAGGTATATTTCTTTCAAGGGGACACAAGCCTATGGGTTTTGTTTTAAGTATTCTAATATTAAATGACATTTAGTGAACTCATATATTTCATAATTTAGAAATGCTTAAACAAAAACTCTAGAGTTGTGTTTACCAAATCCCAAGAAACTATACGAAATATGAGAGCAACATATTTTATTTAGTAGTACATTTTTAAATCGAACAGTACATTTTAGAAGAATAGTTATTTGCTGCCATAAAAAATAAAAAGCTCAAGTATATATAATCACTGATTTTGTTTTAAATAGCTGTGACATCTTTACCCTACCTTATGGTATATCTCCTTTATTCTTTTCTTCGTATTCTAGGCTTTGTTTTCACATGCAGTAACTTCCAATGTTATAATTTGACCTTATGCCATGTTTTGCTATAAATTATGAAACCCACAACAAATTTATTTAGCTCTAGTCTTAGTTTCTTATTTATGCAAAATGCATGTAATGATTATTTCTTTATTTTTTGTGACATTTTTAGCTTCATTTACTTCCATTTCACTAACACATGCTTCACCTCATTATCAAACACTAGCCCGTAGCCACCAGAAAAGCGGTTCTAAAAAGTTTAATGAGCAACCACTATCAGATATCGCGATCCATGAAGCAGTTTTAGCGCTCCATGAAAATGCTTCCGTCAAGGCTTCACCAAATGTTCTTGGCTTAAAGGTACATCTTTATGCTAAAAAAATAAGATAAGTAACTAATCACCTTCTTTAGATTTGAAATATATATTAAATCTGTTGTTAACTTGAAGGGCGAGGATACCAAATGGGTCAGCATTGAAGTTGATCATCCTGAACCATCTGCTGACGATTGGGTTGCTGTTTTTTCCCCAGCAAAATTCAAGTAATTTCTGCTTTACGATTTTTATTGGTGTAACTATGTTACTATGTAAGTGTGTGTTGTTATATACATATAAGCATTAATTAAGGTAAGTTCAATGTCACGTTTAAAAATGTGACCTTGGGCTTTTTTTTTNTGGCATAGTGATTGCTTGCGAGACATTAGATAACATACTTATAATCTTTTTGAAACCGTTTATGAAAAGTATGTGCTGACCTATGACTATGATTATGTTTTAATGGCAGTGGATCGACTTGTACTTATGAAGATTATACTCGCATACAGTCTCCATACATATGCACATCTCCTATAAAGGTGACAATGTGACATTTCGTATTGCTACTTTTACCAAACGTGTGGACTTTGAAATCCTTTAAACTATCAACTAATTAATCTAGAGTAAAGATGTATAACAAACACATGGATACGTGATGTGGACACAATAAGAGACTTTTATGGACTTATTGGAGCTTTGGAACACATGATTGATTTGTTGTTAACGACCTTAAACTCCGGCAGTCACAAATTAATTGTAACAGAATGTAGGTGCATGCTCGAGTTAATGTAGTCTAAAATTCAGTATAAACATTATTCGTCGTTAATTGATCTTCCTAAGAACCCAAAAAATTTGGATGTTACTTTAGAATGTTGCTAATAAATTTAGACGAATTCAATGTTGGCTTGCAATTTACCTTTTAGTATTATGCGAGATCTTTACCATTTCACAACCTCATAAACCTAGCTAGAGTAACAATTAATTTTTAATCAAATTATATTCATCACAGTTCATGTTTGCCAATTACTCGAATCCAAGTTACACGACCACGGGCAAAAGTACATTAAAGTTGCAGATCATAAACCAGCGTGCCGATTTCTCCTTTGCATTGTTCTCTGGTGGCTTGTCAAAGGTATACTTGTATGGCTCGATTTCCTTTTGCTTATCTTCCATTCTTTTTCTCTTCGCTAACTCATTAATTATCATTAATTCACAGCCAAAGCTAAAAGCAGTCTCGAACACCATAACATTTGCAAATCCAAAAGCACCTCTTTACCCACGCTTAGCTCATGGAAAATCTTGGGATGAAGTGAGTATTTTAGCTTCAAACACAAAATACTTAAAATAATTTATTAATCATATAGTTATTGAGTGTAGCATACATCTGTGTGTCTAAATGATCTTTTGGTGTTTCAAAAGATGACAGTAACATGGTCCAGCGGCTACAGTATAGTCGAAGCAGTGCCAATTATCGAATTTGGTAGGAAGGGCCAGAAATGATCACGTTCACCGGCTGGAACAGTAACATTCACCCAAAAGGACATGTGTGGTAATATGTTATTCTGTTTAGTAAGCATTGATGACTATCGTGCTATCCCCACATGGCCACATACCATGCATATACAGCTAAAATCACATCATTTATACAGGAGGAGCTGCACGCGGTGTAGGATGGCGTGACCCGGGGTTCATACACACAAGTTTCTTGAAGGATCTTTGGCCGAACATGGTGTATGTCACCTTCTTCGAGTAGTAAATGTTGTAAATGTTGTAAATCTTTGTTGGTAACAGGTCAAAATAGTAGTTTTAGTACGGGTCAACTCGGATAGCATGAAAACACTTGATAATCCAATTTAACATTACAGAGATTTTTATGCATTAAAACGACTAGAATTGAAAATAAAGTTAAGACAACAAGTAACACCTCTACTTAATTACAACCTAGTAAAATGTACCAAATAAATTGAACTTGTTTTCAGGTACACGTACCGAATGGGACATATGTTACAAAACGGTGCATATGTTTGGAGCAAGAGGTATTCGTTTAAAGCATCACCTTACCCTGGTCAAGACTCATTACAACGTGTAATAATCTTTGGAGACATGGGTAAAGGAGAACGGGATGGAGCTAATGCTTATAGCAACAAGCACCCCGGTGCACTTAATACGACAGATACACTCATAAAAGATTTAGACAATTTTGACTTTGTTTTGCACATAGGAGACATGTCTTATGCCAACGGATACATCTCTCAATGGGATCAATTTTTGGCACAAATGGAACCTATTACATCAAAAGTCCCTTATATGGTTGCTAGGTCGGTTTTTTTTCCCTCTTGTAAAGATTTAAACTCAAAAATATTTAGCTATTCCAAACAAAAAATTTATAAGTACTTAATACACAGTTTTGTGTAAATTTTGGCTTTTGTAGTGGAAATCACGAACGTGATTGGCCAAACAGCGGATCATTTTACGACACTGATGATTCTGGAGGTGAATGTGGGGTCCCAGCCGAAACTTTGTTCTATTATCCAGCAGAGAATCGAGCTAAATTTTGGTATAATTGATATCAGTAGCAAAACAAAACAAAAAAGAAACCAAAAAGACATGTTATTAGGAATAATTGAAAACTGCTTGATTTTGTAGGTACTCGACAGATTATGGGATGTTTCATTTTTGTGTGGCGGATACAGAACACGATTGGAGGATTGGTACAGAGCAATATGCATTCCTCGAGAAATGTTTGGCCTCTGCCAATAGGCATAAACAACCGTGGCTAATATTTGCTGCTCATCGTGTTCTTGGGTATTCTTCAAATGACTGGTATGGACAAGAAGGCTCGTTTGAGGAACCCATGGGTCGGGAACACTTGCAACAACTATGGCAAAAATACAAAGTGGATATCGCCTTTTTTGGTCATGTTCATAACTATGAAAGAGTTTGCCCCATTTATCAGGTATCACTTAGTACAAATACCCATGTTAAGGTGACAAAAATGCAAAGTATAATTATATTTAGTACCCTGCGACAAACACTTTTGCTATTTATATAATGGAGCTTTTTCTTGCGTGTTTGCACAGAATCAATGTGTTAACGATGAAAAATCTCATTACTCGGGCATTGTAAACGGGACTATTCATGTGGTTGCTGGAGGTGGAGGTAGTCATTTGTCTGATTACACTGAGCTTGACACAGTTTGGAGTATTCACAAAGATCATGATTTTGGATTCGTGAAACTCACAGCATTTAATCAGTCGTCACTGCTTATGGAGTACAAGAAGAGCAGCGACGGGAAAGTTTACGACTCGTTCACTATCACAAGAGAATATAAAGACGTGTTGGCTTGTGTTCATGATGGTTGTGAAGCAACTACACTTGCAACATAGTTTTATGTTAGTTGGAAGAATTAATAAAGTACTTTGTTCTGATGTTATGTTGTAGCAAGATGGAATAAAAAAGGCAAAGAAAACCTTTATTTTTTTTCACATGTTGCAACGTGCAAGGTGTTGTAGCCAAATGTGTACAAAATGATACTCCAAATAAGAAATTTAGTAGTAATAGTTTTTGTTACGGTGAGTTAACAAACATATACCAGTCTTATACAATAAGATGACTTGCAACTTTAGTAGTACTAGTATTAGTATGGGACTATAAAGCAAGGCTGTGTTTAAAAGCCGAATAAGCCCAACTCAAAGTGAACTTCTACCAATCTACCCTGCATGGCTGCATAACGTGCTCATTGTCTAAATATAATGAGCACATTGCACAAAAAGATATCAACCTAAATATTAATTTAACTTTATGTAATTAACTTTATCTTTCTCAATTTAAGATATTCATGTTATTTTTGTGCAATGTAAGGTTTTTTGATTTTTCGGAAGATGTCACCGGTCATACGTATCGTTATAAATGAGCATTTAAAAGTCATTTCGGCTAAAGTCATGTCTGGTAATTAGTTTCGAAAAATTGAAAAAATATTACGCAAAAATAACTTCTATGTCTTAAATTGAGAAATAAAAAGTTAAGTACCTAAAATTCAAATTGACCTTAACTATGATATTGTTGTGCGATTTGCCCAAATATAACATGTATTAATAGCTTTTATTTGGGGTTATTGTCTGAAAATGTATCTTGTCACTTTTTTGAGTTGTGTCATCGTTAGGATCAGACTATTTAATAACTAATTTATTGCATTTTCATTATGTGTATCGATTGACGTATTTTTGCATATCAAATCAAGTATTTTTGAGAATTAAATCACGTATTTTTGAGAATCGCACAAAATAATCGAAATTCAAAAATATAGTTATTAAAGTATTTAGATCCCAACTATTGTACACACAATTAAAAAAAATGACAAGTAAGCATTCAGACAATTAGCCATTTTTATTTAGAATAAAGGTAAAAGAAGCTAAGGGTGTGTTTGGTATGCTGTCATGAATCATAATGGGTATGAGTTAGTAGTGGTGGGCCACTCAGGTATGAAAGATCCATACCTTTCCCTTTGGAGGTATATGAAGTATGGAAGATTTAAATCTTAAACAAATTACATGATTTGAATAAAAATTCATTCCTTCATCTCATTCCGGGATACCAAACGCGAGGTTCTTCTACATACTTGCACATTTAATTCAATATGAACAAAATAATTAGAAAAATATAATTCTGAATTACGAAACCTATTTGGTCAATAATTGTGAATTTGTAATAGGTACATTGTTTACTAGAAGTATTTGTTATTCTAGTCATATTTTCTTTTATTTATACGACTAGTTATAATGCCCGCGCACGCGCGGGTTTTTTTTTAAATTTTTTGAATCATATATTTTTATTTATTAAAAAACAAATAATTTAATCTTTATTTTGTTTGATTTATGATGTTTAGTTATAGTTTTTTACTAGTTATAATGCCCGCGCACGCGCGGGGTTTTTTTTAAATTTTTTGAATCATATATTTTTATTTATTAAAAAACAAATAATTTAATCTTTGTTTTGTTTGATTTATGATATTTAATTATAGTTTTTTATTATTAAAGATAATTATTTAAAAATTTTAATCCTATTGTTAATTGGATCTTATCTATATTTTTTGTATTTATCTTCTACTTGTGTTATGGATAAATATAAAATATTATCTAATAAGAAAATAATCATTTTTTCTAAATAATATTATTACTAAATAAGGTATGGTTTAGTTTTTTTGAAATGGAAAAGTCCCCACTTGGGGTTTTGTTTTATTATATAAAAGATTATTAAAGATAATTATTTAAAATTTTTAATCCTATTGTTAATTGCATCTTATCTATATTTTTTGTATTTATCTTCCACTTGTGTTATGGATAAATATAAAATATTATCTAATAAGAAAATAATCTTTTTTTCTAAATAATATTATTACTAAATAAGGTATGGTTTAGTTTTTTTGAAATGGAAAAGTCCCCACTTGAGGTTTTGTTTTATTATATAAAAGATATAATATCACGTTCATTTAGTTTCTCTAGTCATTCATCCTTAAGACACACGATAATACGAAAAATATACACTAGGATGCATTATACGGTTCCTTATTAGGCAAAACACAATATATGTGCTTATAATAGCATTGCATGAGATTTTCTTCGCCGACGTAAGTTCAAGCATTCACGTTTAAATTGCAAAAGTCTTAAATTAATTCACAAGCCAAAGCTTTTTATATCATCCTTACATTATTACATTATCTGGATTTTGATCAATTTTAGCTACTATCATTTATAAATCACATATCGTTAATGCAGCAGGGACCGCGCCTAGACACGTACCCAGTGGCACTAAAACCTGCCAGCTAAAATTGCACAAGTTCCACATGTTAAATTAAATTAAACGAGCTGCAGAAGCTTGGAGGTTTCTGCCGTCGACAATGCTATATGATATAAATGGACGTGATTTACATTCAACAACTTTTAGTTTAGGATATATCGACAAGCAGATGTGTTTATTTACCTTTGGGTACTTGCGCATGTTCTTTCATTCATATATTTCGAGTATACTACAAATGTGCTAACAAAGATTTATGTTGTGTATGCTTCTTTATTATTACTAGTATTATTTTTTTTTCATCAAAAGAATCGTTGTAACAAAAAAGTCTTAACTGAGACTATATGAGGTCAAAAATTACCCAAACTTTCTTAAAGTACATTTTGAATGCATGAAGCTGCTTTAGTTTGTGTAAACAATAGTTGACTTTGTTATAGTTTTTGTTCCCGAATCCAATAAAATTAAACCATTAACATACTTAACATTAGCTATTGAGTCCTCTTAAGAAGTAAAAATATGCCTTTTTCTATGGTACATATGGCTTGCAATGGGTACGTGATGCCTCAATATCTTCAATATGCCATGGATTGGAACAAAGAGATTTCTGTTCAGTTCGTAGTGACTGGAAACTAATCGGTCCTTGTACCATATGGTATATATGGCTCGCAAGAAATGGGCTAGTCTTCCTTATCAAAAGCACGTGTTGGATAACGGCGGTTTCAAAAATCAAGATCAAAAGTTTTTAATGGGTTTAGAATCAAACTTATGTTCATCAATCCAATTTCATATTTGGATAACTCAACCGTGAATTTGATCTTCAAGAAGTTAAACTTAGCACTCGATTACATTCATGTTAGTACCAAGGTTCCATGTTATGTTTGTCTAGATATATCACATTTCAGTTGATCTCGCCTGATTAAAACTTAATAAAAACCTGACTTTATATTTAGTACTTAATAGTCCCTGTTTTTGTGATGGTGTAGAATCAATGTGCCAAACCAGGGATGTCTCACTATTCATGTTGTGGTTGGTGGAGGAGGAAGCCATTTATCAGACTTCACCCCGATTGCTACAGCTTGGTGTTTGTATAAAGACAGATCGAGACTATGGATTCGTCAAACTGACGGCGTTCAACCACTCCACTTTTGTTTGAGTACAAGAAGTGTAGTGATGGAATGGTTTATGATAGTTTTACACTCTCAATGGACTACAGAGTACAGAGATGTGTTGGCATGTGTACATGATGGTTGTGAAGCTACTACTTTGGCACTTTAGTTCATCTTGTATGTTAACACTTTCAAAAGCAATCACAAAAATCGTATACGAAACGGAAAAACATATTTACATCATGCACATAGGATGATTGTTGCCGAAATTTGTTAGAATTTGTTTCCTCCTTTATACCCATTGTAAGTTGCTTGCAGTAGTGTTAGGAGTTTTCTGTAGAAACCTTATTTTGTGTGATTCACAATCTTTAACACCCGATCAATATTAGCGATTATTACTTGCAGTCAAATATATTGTGATTCATATCTTTAGGCAATATCCTTTCTCTATCCTTTTTTAGTTTATTTCTAGAGCTAGTTACCCATAATTTATATAAATCTTATATGTTCTAAGTGGCGTAATATAGATTTGCTACTTTTGATGTGTAAAATAGTGGTTTTATTAACAATGAATATATTGTGGTTTTATTAACAATGAATATATTTTGATGCGTAATATATTGTGGTTTTATAAGTGGCGTAATTTATATAATTTATATAAATCTTATATGTTTAAAGTGTTTTTGTTTCTTGTTTCAAATGCTGTCGTGTATAAAGTTAGTCACGCTTCCTTATCTTACTCTCTATTAGTTGATAGTTTTGCATTAGGCCCATTGGTATAGGCCTAGCCCATTCATACTAGCTCTAAAACACTCCAGTGTAATCTATATATTGCTTGTATGTTTTAACGAGAAGTAAGACAACAATCACCTTCCAATATGGTATCAACAGCAAAGATCCTCTTCTAATTTATCTCTCAAATCCCACATATCCTCTTTTCTTCCACCCTCCCAAATCTGCCTTGTATTTACCCTTCCCAAAACTTTAATAAATTCTAGTCAACCAATAAGTAGTATTATATTTTATAACTAGCTTATAGACCCGTGAAATCCACGGGATTTTAGAGGGTTTTTTTATTAAAAAAAAGTAAGTACATGAATAAAGTAAAAAGAACAAGAACGTAAAACGCTATAAAATTTTCTTGTAAAGGAATAATAAGTTATAAGTAACTGATAGTATAAAATACAATGCTTGTAAATATCTGTGTAATAAACGTTCATTGCCTCGTGATCTCCAATATGTTTGTCTTCAGAAGCAAATGTAAATAGCGACCATTCAAACACTTCAACAAAAAGTCCATTACGTGATCTCCAATATCTATTAAAACCTCTCCGTCGTTTGCTCCTCAAAGTTCTCTGTCTCGTACTTTCAATATCCATTATGCAAAATCCCATATCTCGCTTACATCTTCTGGCCGTGATCCAACAGTCAACCTCTTGTTGGCAGTTAGCTTGAGAACTTTGCAATGGTGCCACAAGTATGATCGTTTTAAAGATGCACTAACAATGTCTTGCCGTGAACCTTTTGGAATAACGGGAAGCACCTTCCTAAAATCACCACCGAATACCACTCTCATGCTACCAAATGGCGTTTGACAACATGCTTTTACGTAGCACGTCTCTCAAAGAACGATCCAATGCCTAAAAACAAAGCTTATTTGTCATGGGCGCTTCATCCAAAATAATAAGCTTGCTTTTCTTTAACAAAGCTGTCAAGTCACTCTGAGGACATATTGAGCAAGTAGAAGTCTCGTCAATAAAGTTTAGGATTCCGTAATACATTACAAAACTTACATTCAAAGAAGGAGATTTAATGTATATTCCTTTAGTATCATAAGGTATTATAGAAAAGAAAGAGTATGTTCGCCAAATTTTACAAAGAATGTTTCACAAAATGACGTGGCTATATATGATTTCTTGTGCCTTAAAACTCAATTGCCAATATTTCATATCCGATTAAGGATTTCGTGAACCCGAAGCATATATGGTAAAAATACTTTAATCTGAAAGTGATCAGACAATCCAAATTGATATCCTAATTGTAACTATTCACGCATCACAAAATTCAAACACTAATAAGTAATAATACCATTGCTTTTAAACTAACTCTAGAACCGAAAATGTTAACCGGAACTTGAAATGTTAAAGAAGCTAATTCATATAATAATTCATGCTTTCAATTATATAATTCTATAGTTCATTTTGGAAGGGACCTTCGTAGAGATATTTTCATCGAACATATAATTAACCAACTCATGATTTTCAAGGATGCTAATTCATGCTTTCCCACTTGTTGGAAAATCTTGCATTCGATAACTGAACTGAAGTAGTTGGCTATAAAACTCGAAGATTCACGTTGCCTGGTTGATTCTGAATCTTGAGGTTTTGTTAACAATTAAGAATGCTAATAATTTATGTAGGCTTTAAAAATGCCATATAAAAAGACCTAAATAATCAACCCCAAACACCCCGTTACATAATGTTCTTTTTATTTTCCAATATCATTTAACGCAAAATTATAAGTTACCAACTTCATGTATGCACATAAACCATAGTATGCCTTTTAGTTGGGTAACAAAACCATAGTATTTTCTCTTGCCAAACACTTAGAGCACAAGGTGTAGGCTCTTTGTTCATGCTCGCCGATCCTACGTGGAGCCTCAACGGCTCGCCGTTCCTTCTTCACCACACCGAGACCACCTCGTCGTTGTTCGTTGTTGGTGAAGTCCTCGTGGCCACGGCGGGGAAAAAATCTGACAAAAGGTACGTTGCTTTTCTTTTTCAAAACATTAAAATGAAAAACCCACAAATTAAATTATGGAATTTATAGATCTGATTTTTTTTTTTCACACAGTGTGTGTGAGAAGAAGAAGAAGATAACGCAGGTTTTAATTTTTAANTTTTTTTTTTTTTTTTTTTTTTTTTTTTTTTTTTTTTTTTTTTTTTTTTTTTTTTTTAAGTTTTTATTATTATTATTTTTTTATAAAAAATTTTATTTATATTTTTTTATTTGAATAAAATGATTTTAGTTTATTTGGAAATTTGAATAAAAAAATAAAGTTGTAAGTGGTGGGGCCCGAATGAAGAAGTTGGGGTTAATTGTTTGGTGAGGAGGGGGTTAGTTGAGAAGAGGTGTTGGATGATGTGGCACACGTGGGGCTCGAATGAAGAGCTTGAGCTTGTCAACTACACCTTGTGCTCTTATAGTCCATACCTAACATAACATGCAATTGGTAGATAGTCCGGAAGAGTAAAAGAAGTTGTCATTTGAATACATTTTATATAAATCGTATTAAGAAACGAAGTGTGCATGCTTTTCCAATAATTATGAAAACAATGTAGTTGAATATATTCACGCGAAAAAAATTAAAGAGACGATTCCATGCAAATTCAAGAGGTTTCCCTCTTTCGTTTCGTACATTGAAATAGTGATGCGCTCAGTGCCATCTCTGAGTTTATGGAGGCCCTGTGTAGAATTTTGCAAAATAACAAAAACGAGGCCTAAAATAGAAAGTATATAATTTTATACATAGATAAAATGAGAAATAATCGTTTTCAAAGTGCTTCAGCTATCATTTTGCAATGCAACTTCTTAAATCAAATACTTGTAGTCACTTTTATAGGATATCTATACATATCATATGTAAATTTTGAGGCCCTGTGCGACAGCACACCTCGCACACCCTCATATATGGCTTTGGATGCCCTCAACAATTTAATTTGCACATCATTGCCAATATTTAAGTTTAAGCAATTAACAAAACACACCTTTCAGATCATTGTCTATGTATAGCCAAACAACTTTGTATAAAAATGCTAAAAGTCAGTTATTTTAAATTGTTCATGTGCATTGATTTTCATAGTGCAATCCTTAAGATATTGGGATATACTGACATATTCTCTAGAAGTAATAACATGAGTGTGAACATACACAAAATTAAATAATCAAACAGACGTTCCAAGTAGCATATCCGAAAGAGTCAAAACACTGCAGGTTATGATATACGACTATTGGTTATTGGTGAACTGTCTTCGTGTTTATGTTCAACCACTTCCCAAACGACCTTGTCAAATCCTTTAAGCCCACCTTCAAATGCAAAAAATAGAAAAGACAAAATTAATTATAACCCATAACAGGAGCTACACATGTAAATGATTATAAGAAATCTTATGCATATCATAAGCTTAAGTCATATAGTATATATATTTTTTCAATTTAAATCAACTTCATTAAACATATGAAAAGTAAACAATTCACTTACTTTGGTTTTAGTATTTCGTATAGATAAAAGAAATTTTCAAGGCAGCTACCACATACCATGGAGACTATTTGGACCCATGTTGATTGGGAGAGATAATCAGTCCATTGAGTGTGAATTTGGCTTCTTGAATCCTGTTTGCAACCATTCTAACAATGCAACCAAATTAGGGTGCAAGACCATTTTGGTAAAAAAAAACATAAGTGTACATTTCCAGAAAGGAAGAAATAGTGCACAAGTTTGCAGGTTAAGGGGTGTTTGGATGTGCGTTTACAAACAGATTACTACAATTTCACTAAATTTAAATTATCGCAATAAGCAGGTTAAAATAATATAAAAATCATAATCATAATTGGTTTTTGCCAAGCACTTTTAAACTATTGGCTACGAGTTTGTGACTCAAGTTTAAAAATCATCACTTAAACAAAATCAAAAACACCTTGTATCAATTAAATGATAAATAAAAACCCAATATTGATGCAACTCCAAGCTTAAAAAGCGTAAAAATCATACTTTTAAAATTAGTTAGAATAACTACAGATCATGTTAGAAGTGTCACTATTGTAAAGTTATGTGTTTGTTAGTCTTTATATACCCTTCCATACTTCCATGGAGGGGTAAGACTTTGTGTAATTTACTCTTTCATTTTCATTATCAATAAAACACATAGTATTTCCCTTCTCTCTCTACTTTCTCTCACTAACCATGGAAGTCATCTTCTTCCATGTTACCCGACCTCCCGAATCCATAAATCAACATAAACTACGATCCTATCAAGTGGTATCAGAGCCAAGGTTACATATTTGTTGATTTTGTGGTCGAATGTTGTCAAAGTTGTAATCTTTATGCTGTTTTACCATGGGTCGTACCATTTTTTTTTATAATCTTTATTGGTTTAACATTATTTATGTATCAAATATTTGGTCAAAAGTCTATACTTGAATCATTTCCAGTTTTCACATAACTGTTTCGAGGGTATCATTATTCAAGTATAAGTTTTTATGTGTCTATTAACATTTTGTGACCTTTGTACCAAACACGTGAATCTGTTGTAATATTTGTGGTCAAAACCATGATTTGAATATTGGTCCGTAAATGAAACTGGTCAAAAGTTCGAATCTGTGGTCCAAAAGTCATCGGAAACTGCTAAAAGGCTCATCGGAATCTGGAAAAAAGTCGCCGGAATCTAGTCGGAATTTCTTGTATAAGAAATTTTCGAGATGTACTTGTTTTCAAGAAAAAAATGGTTATCGAGAACTATAACCCTAAACTGTCGAAATCTTTTTCTCGATAACTAAAGTTCTCGAAAAACTTGAACCATGTTCTCGATAAGAAAGATTTCGAAAACTTCAACCATGTTCTCGATAAATGTCAAAGATCTCGATAAGTGTCAAAGATCTCGATAAGTTGCAAATTATCGAAAATTTATTTTACGAAAAAGTGACCAGAAGAAGATGAAGCAGAAATGACCACGACCACAACCATATACCAAGTCCATATTGACCTCAGATCTGTTAAAACTTCATTGGTCTAAACAATCTACAAAACAATAAGAGGAAGGACAGATCGAATACAAAACAACCAATCCTGTGGAAAACTAGAAGGGGGGGGGGGTTGAATAGTTTTACGTCCGTTTTAAATTTATGAAAACAAGTTTGTTTTAAAAACTTCGATTCTAGTTTATTTGAATTCAATACTTGCACTATATGAACAACTATATATATAGCTAACTAGCAAACTAATATAATGTAAGTAAGTAAGTAATGAATGAGAAGAGTTATAGAGATCAAACCACAACACAAGGATTTATAGTGGTTCGGCTACAAGGACACCTTCCTTGTTCCTACTCCACTCCCCGAGTCACCTACTCGAGAGTTTTCTTCACTCTGTCAACAAACTCCTTTATGGCGGAGAAAACCTTACACAACGTCGCTTACACCGGCTTACCGACACAAAGCTAAATGTCAGGTCCTAATCGTAGCTAGAACCAATCTCACAACACAACACGACTTCTCTTCTTCTTCACAACACAACACAACTTCTTCTTCTTCACAACACAACACTACTTCTCCTTCTTCACAACACAACACTACTTCTTCACTACACTACTTATTACAAGCACAACACAACTATACAAGTAATGTACACAATATACAAAACTACACTACAATACTTCTTGGGCTTTGTTTGTTGAAGGAGTATTCTTCTTTTGCAATTTGGATGAGGATTAATGTGGAGGGATTGAATCACTTGAAACAAGGATTAGTAATCTAATGATCAAAGGGTTTTGGAAGATGTTTAGAGAGATTTTAGATCTGAAATTTTCGTGCAAAAGGTGAGAAAAAATACCAGATTTAAGGTGGTATTTATAGGGGAAAAATTCTGACAAAATCTGACACAGGGAGTGTGCCGGTCCCCTTAATTCATGGCCGGCCCCCTTAAAATTAAGGGGGCCGCCCCTTATAATTAAGGGGGCCGGCCTACTGTAACGGCCAGAATCTTTGCCTTTTGTGGGGAAAGTTTATTTGGTGAAAAACTTAACTGATTTTGGTTAAAAATTTGAATTCATCTATTTAGTATGATTAAAACATTTTTCTTTATTACCAAAATTATTTTTTAAAAATATATAATATTAAATAAACTTTGTATTAATTAATTAAATACCCCTTTGATCATGAGATGTATTAAGCACTTGTTTATTCATACCTTGAGTGATTAAGTTGGATATAATGATATAAACTAGCTTAATACTTGTTTACGTAGTAATCTTACGTTTAATGATTTTCCATTTTGTGATCATCAAAACGTAGAGATATCGAAAAATATAAATAACGTTTTTACGCATTATTTATGTCAACAAATCCTTTCACAACCACAAACAACTAAACATCTAATCTAAAACCCAACTTCCATCTCATATCTCAACCAAGACCGAACATAAAATAATATAACACAAAAGATCTCAGTTCTTATTTCGTGATATCAAAAGTAACATCAAGACCATTCAATGTCTAATTCACGAAATAAAAATCATCACAGATCCTAGTCGAAGCCTTTCTTCCTTTTAAATATCCGAAAAGAAAGTAAGACTCACAACAAACATGTTATGTTCTTTACTTTGTTTCGTTCAAAAAAAAACAGAATCGTGAACAAAAAAAATCCTGGTTATGGCACCAACGCATGTCACATCTCAACTTCAGAACTATGACTGATCTTGCTCGCCATAAACTAGTTGACGGTCTCCCAAGGTTCAGATATGCAAAAGATCACTTATGTCCCGCTTGTGAACAAGGAAAGAGCAAACGTGCACATCTAAGTTCTAAACCCAAGTACCGATCACGTTCTTCAACTTCTTCATATGGATTAATGTGGCTCAATGCGAGTAGAAACAATTAATGGGAAACGATACATTCTTGTGATAGTCGATGACTTCTCCAAATGGACTTGGGTCTACTTTCTTCGAAGCAAAGATCAAGCTCCATCGATGATAATCACCTTTCTAACGAAAATTCAGGTTCAACTTCGCAACACAGTCAGAATCGTAAGAACAGATAACGGAACTGAATTCAAGAATCAAACTCTTCGTGATTACTTTGAGAAAGTTGGGATTGAACATCAAACATCAATTGCACGGACTCCCGAACAAAATGGAGTGGTCGAAAGAAAAAAAAAGAACGTTAGTGGAAGCCGCACGAACGATGCTCATTAATGCTCAATTACCAGATTATCTTTGGGCAGAAGCCGTCTCTACCGCATGTTACACCCAAAATCGTTGTATGATCAATAAACGTCTCAAAGTCACACCGTATGAAATTGTTCACAAACGAAAGCCTAACATACAACACTTTCATGTATTTGGTTCTCTATGCTATCCAAATAATGATCGTGATGATCTTGGAAAACTTAAAGCAAAGGCTGACGTCGGTATCTTCATTGGATATTGTGAAAACTCAAAAGGATTTCGAATCTACAACCGTCGTACTAGAGAGATTCAGGAGACTATTCATGCTAATTTTGATGAGCCCACAGAAATGGCTTCTGAACAAAACAGCTTAGGACCCGCTACCAACCGTCTTAACTTTCCAGATTCTTCAGCTGAACCGTTGTCACTAACTCGTCGAGAACTGGAAACATTGTTTTCTCCTTTGTTCGATGATTCATTTGAGACACGTGCACCAGATGTATCCACTAGTTCCGCTGCTCAACCTGATAATATTCAAGTACCTGATACAACGGTTACTACAACAACAATAGTAACACCCGATGCACTCCCGACTGAGTCACCAACATTAGAAGAACAAACCGCTTCCAACACCGACAACCCAACTGAAGATCTGAACCAACCACAAGTACCTGAACCTGCAAATTATGATCCGAATGCGTTCTTTAATCCGTTTGCTCCGACTCTGAACCTTTCAGATATTGCTGAGTCGTCAACACGCAACTTGGAACCAACTAATATGCAGCAGTTTCATAACCCTCACCCTTCAACACATCATTGGACTCGTGACCATCCAATTGTCAACATTATTGTTCATCCAACAGCTTCAGTTATGACTAGACAGAAACTTCACTCCGATGCCGAACATTGCATTTACACTCTAACCGTTTGTCATGAAGAACCTAAAAATATTAAAGAAGCTCTCACTTACGACAACTGGATTGAATCAATGCAAGAGGAATTCAACCAATTCAAACGTCTTGAAGTTTAGGAATTAGTTGAACGACCAGATGGATTTTATGTCATTGGGCTAAAATGGATTTGGAAAATCAAGTTGGACGCAAAAGGCAACGTTATACGTAACAAATCACGTTTGGTAGCTAAAGGATATACTCAGGAGGAAGGAATTGACTTTGAGGAATCTTTCGCACCAGTGGCTAGACTCGAAGCTGTTCGAATATTTTTAGCATACGCTGCTCACAAAAACATGGTCGTTTATCAAATGGATGTGAAAACTGCATTTCTGAACGGTCAACTACGTGAGGAGGTATACGTTAGTCAGCCAGAGGGATTTGTCGACCCAGAGCACCCAAATCATGTCTACCGACTTAAGAAGGCTCTCTATGGTCTCAAACAAGCCCCCAGGGCGTGGTATGATAAACTTACTGCTTTCTTGCTTGCTAATTCTTTTACTAAAGGTTTACTAGATCCAACTTTGTTTATTCAAAAACACGGGGAAGATATTTTAATTGTGCAAATATATGTCGATGACATTATTTTTGGCTCTACAAACAAAAAGTACTCAAACGCTTTTGCCAGATTAATGAAACAAAATTTTGAAATGTCAATGATGGGTGAACTTACGTTCTTTTTGGGACTACAAGTTCATCAGTCTCCCCGTGGAATTTTCCTAAATCAGTCCAAATACGCTCTTGAGATAATTAAGAAACATGGAATGACCAGTTGTGATACTTACAATACTCCTATGGCTAACACAACTAAGTTAGATGCGGATCCAAATGGGAAACCAGTTGACCCCACAAAGTACCGAAGTATTATTGGGTCACTGATGTATCTCACCGCTAGTAGACCGGATATTGTATTTGCTGTATTTATGTGCTCTCGCTATCAGTCCAGTCCTACTGAACGTCACCTCAATGAGGCTAAGAGAATCCTTCGATACGTAAAGGGAACCATTAACTTGGGGATCTGGTATCCGAAGGATTCCGGTTTTGAACTAATAGTTTTTTCAGACGCTGATCATGCAGGGTGTATGGATACATGCAAAAGTACTTCTGGTGGTTTGCAGTTTCTTGGAGATAAACTCGTGTCTTGGCCATCAAAGAAGCAGGATTGTACCTCACTTTCGTCAACAGAAGCTGAATACGTTGCCATGTCTGCCTGTTGTGCACAAATCATTTGGATGCATACACAGCTAATGGACTACGGTTACTTATTCAACAAGATTCCAATGTATTGTGACTCGAAAAGTGCGATAGCAATCTCATGCAACACGGTTCTTCATTCAAAGTCTAAGCACATTGATCTCCGTTATCACTTCATCAAGGAGCATGTTGAAAAGGGTACAATAGAGTTATATTTTGTGGGTACTGACTACCAACTGGCAGATCTGTTCACAAAACCTTTAGCTCCCTCAAGGTTTGCTGAACTGGTCCACCGGATTGGTATGCGGTGTTTGACTCCAGATGATCTAAAATCTTTTCTTGAAAACATTTAACTGAGTCAAATACCAAAACCATTTTTGTATATATTTAACAAAAACAAAAATACAAAATCAAAAAATCTTCAAAAATAACAAAAAGATGTTACATTAGTTTTATTTTTTAGTTTATTTTATTTTATAATTTTCTTTTGTTTTTTAAAATGCATGTACACTATCTTCATCAACACTTTCGTTTATCAAAAAGTTCTTAATTTTCATACCAAGTGTTGAGGGGGAGAAAATGTTCTTCAAAATTCTAAAATCTTGTTCAAACATGTGTACTTGCATATTTCTAGTAGTTATGATGTTATCTAATATTGGTGGAACGTCAAAGGTTATCTCTCGTATCATTCCTTTTACCTTTTTCACTTCTTTTTAGCTTAGTATGTCGTTACCATTAACAGTCGTTATCATATACCGTTAAATAGAATGTTTTAGGACTTGTTAATTGGTTTTCATGTAGTCTAGGGACAAAATTTGCCAAAAAGTCAAAAAGTTTCAAAAACTTAACAAAAACAAACATCCCCCCGTTTTTTTCTTAATTCCACAAAATCAAAAAACAAACACACCATCTCTTATCAAACGGCCAAAATCAACTTCGCTAATCCGTGTTCTAGATCTTCAAACCGTAAGTTTCTACATGATCTTTGGCTCATTTTAACAAATGGTTTTTAACCAATTAAGTTTTTGATGGCTAGATTTCTCACAATTGTGATTCATAGTTCAAGGGTTCTCGAAAATTTTGATTCGTACGTAACAAAATGTTTTAGGTTAAGAAATCACAGGGCTTTTGTTACCAATCGATATCTAATAATGTCCCTAACACCTAATCATAACAGTTAACGCATTTGGATTGATTTCGAAAACTAGGGCTTACGAATGATTTGGGTTTTTATGTATGGGTGTTGTTTACTTGAATATTTTTGGTGGGATATGTTTGTTTGTATGATTGAAACATGATTGTGCTAACTAATTGTTCTAATTATTCAATATGCAAGATCTAGATAATTAGGGTTTATGTCGAATTGGGTTTTTTCATTGTGGTGTTCTTGAGAATAATTAAACCGCTACAACGTGTTCTTATATGTGTTAATTGTTGCATTTCATTATTTTTACACCATGATTATTCGTTAAACATGTTCTAGATAATTTAGGGTTCATATGTTTTCGAGATCTTTTGTGATGGCCTCATTTCGTTTCTAACTGATGTTATCATGCTATAATGACCAGGTCTCGTTCAAGGACTCAAAAGATTTCGCTAAAACGTATGTCTACGAAAGAATTCGAAAAATTCTTGTATAAGAATTTTTTCGAGAAAAGTTTTCGAGATCTTTTCTCATAAACTTTATCGAGATCTTTCAAAAATTTTCGATATCTTTTCATAACTCTCGTTATCGAGAAAATCTTAGAAAAATTTCAAAATCTCTCATTAAAGTTTTCGAGAACTTAAGATTTTTCGAAATCCTTAAATTATCGAGATCTTTTCAAAACAAAAGTTTCGAGATCTTTTCTAAACAAACGTTTCGAGATCTTTTCCAGACCATGTTTTCGAGAAACTTAGCTAAAGAGTTTTCGAGAACTTTTGATCATCAAACATTTCGAGATCTTTCTTAGGAAAATTATCGAGATCTTTCTTGCACAAAAGTTTTCGAGATCTTCATTAGTGATAGTTTTAAAGAACATCGTTTTGTAATATCTTCAAAAACGAACCAAAGAGGACCCGTTGAAACCGATACAAACTGGTGAATCAGGTCTTATCGAGATCTATTTCTCCGGTTAATCGTCACAGGGTACCCGCCGCCGCAACGCGCGGGTACCCTGCTATACTATATATAAAGAAAAAACCAAAGAGTAAAAGTAAAAAATTGAAACGAAAAAAATGAAATGTTGTAAACATATATTTCAAAAGGAAACTACTAATAAACATAAAAAACCGGGTTGACCCGGGACGCTTCAAACCTGGCGGGTTAACCCGGTTTAATTTGACCCGTTTTTTATATCCGATTTCCACAACTTTTGAACTCATATATGTTAAAGGGCAATCCCTGGAAATAAGGAAAAAGATATCTTTGGAAATGATATGTATATCAAGCAAATAATTCAATCAAATAAGATCCTTTTTTTGAAATTTGATAACACAAATGTGTCAACAAATATGTGTATTGAGATTTTTGTGGCAGTGATATGCAAACACAACAACAACAGTGTTCTGGTCATGACATAAAGGTACAATTTTTGTTGATGATTTATGGTTATTGTACAATTTTTTATGATTTATGGTGGACCAGTTGATTATAATTTCAGTTTTGTTTCGGAGATGCAAATTACGGTGTTCCGGTGGATTGGGTGTATCGATTATTGACGGAAAATTATTCCGGCCATCTTATTGACGGCAAAATATTCGGGCCACCATGAAGAATTTGTGCAAATTAGGTAAACTCACTATTTTGTCGATATGTAACTTTGATATATTATCCAACAAATTGTTACATTTATCTTGATAATTTATATCACAGATATCGTGTTGGTGAGGGTGTGATTACATTTCGAACAATCAAATCACTTATAAATAAAGGTATTCACATAACAAGATTTATGGTTTCATTACATATTAGTTTATACATGGAGTGTTTGGATGTGCATTTACAGGTTGTTTGGCATTGTTGTGTTTTTTAGGTCTTAGGAATTGTTAAAATTAGGTTCAAAATCGTTTACCAAAATTAGCTAATTTGGTATCCAGTTATTAATCTTGAAATCCGTGCCCCAGCATTGGAAGCTATTTACTTGATCACGTTGCAGATGAAAAACTCCCTTTGTTGATTACATGATACTAGAGGTGACAAAATGGGCAGGTTGGGTGATGGATCACAATTTTTTCGGTCAAAATTATGTGGCGTAAATATTGGAACTTTATTGACTTACGAATTTTGATGTTATGTAGGAGAGAAACAAGGGTGGTTCTTCTAGAATAGGAGTATCCAAACAATAGAGAAGCCCTACAACTCTTTACGGTATCATACTGCTCTGAGACTCGGTTATCTTTTTGCATATTCATATTATAATTTTAAAGAACCGATCACTGCGATTTAAACAAGAAAAGGGACTAATTTGTTTGTGGATTTATAGATACATATTGATGTTTGTTTTTGTTTATCATCCAGTTATTAAAATGCGATTTTTTTACGTTATCTGGTGGTTCCAGTTGCAGGTTTGGTAAACTAAGCAAATTGTGAATGCACTGCCCTTGGGCGAACGAGAAAGGGCTTCCAAACTACTTTCTCATATTGGATTCGACGAAAAAAGTACGTTTCATATATCAAACCACGTTTGAAAGTTCGGTTGTTACATGCCACTAACCCTTTCATCTATTACACATGTATGATAAACTATGAAATAGCCGACAATTTGTATCTTTCTGCTTTTACCACACTTTTCATTCACTATTGGATCAAGCTTATATGAAATGAAAATTATGGGGGGAAAATGAGTTGACATGAACAATAAATACCACATCCTTATGATCCAGACTCTTTATAGTGGAGGTTACATAGATGAGATATAAACAAGCATCGTGTACTTTAAGAGAAGAGTATAAGATAAGCAACCAGTGGCGATAGTTATAAATCTTTTTACTACAGAAATGCAAAGTTTGTTGTTTCCGATGTAGAAAGTTTAGAACTGGACTGCACCTAGGTTACTTATTATAGATTGTACGCGGTAGCATCGAAGGTATGTTTGTTGTTAGTTACTTAGTTTTCATTTTTTTACTTCGTCGTTGTATCTAATGTGTATAATATTTCGTATACAATATGGGCCATTTATACGTGTGCATTACTTATTGTTGCCTTGAACTTAGACTTTGTTTCATTGTTACCCAATTACTGTTGCCAACAAAAATGAAAGGAAAAAACCACAAGGTCTAATCGTAACTTCGATTCAATTGTGATGTTTTTCATGGCAGCATTACAGTATCTAATGTGAATGGTAACATTAGATCATCTAAGAAAATGAGTTTGGAAAGTATGGGAAATGGTTCCACTATATTATACTCCGTATAAAATTAATACAGTATATATAAAACTTCAAAAATACCTTGCTTGAAATAACTTTAAAAAAATGAGCGTACATTAAATTTATTTTTGTCAATACTTTTATTCTTTTTGTCAGTCTTGCTTTCTTTCTGTAATTTCCTTTTTGTCTTCAAGAATATCGACGAAGGGACAGGTTACTGTAGCTCCACGAGACGTAATAAAGAGGTTGTAGCAAGCGGCAAGAAGATTAACGAAATTGGTTACTTACGTTAGAGCTGACACTGTAGAGTACCCGTATAGTATGGAGACTGTGGCTGCTATTTTTTGTAGCTCAATTCCCGTTTACAGGTACATGTGAAATTTATCATTGGGTTTCTTCCTTTATGGGTCCAGTCCACTTGAAAGCTTTCTTTTGGAAGTTAGTTCATACTTATGTTTTTTGTAAATAACCTTGCACAATCGTGTCTTTGTGTTGCAATATTATAAGCCATAAGAGATGATCCAAAAAAATGACCTGACAACGGCGGAAGAGCCTTCTCCGATATCTAAGAGACAATGTTATAGAGAACAAGAGGTGAACAACAAACCAAGGTCTATCGATTCAGGAAGTGAAACTGCACATGACAATGTTGATGCTTATTTGTGACAATTAGTGACATTTGACTCATTTAATTCATAAGCTAAATTGACACATTCATGCTTTTCTTGATGATTTTGTGGGTATTTTGTTTGTAAACGTGACATCCAAGAATTATCCATATATATTAATTTAACCTCAAAACTGTCAAGTTTCTTCACATTTAACATGACGCAAATGAATTTTATTTGTATAGAAATTGTAAAAAGAACTACTGTAATCATCATTTAATAGATGCCTGACCTTGATGAAAAAACTGGAATAACGGCGGTAACATGTTTTCTCATATTGCTAATCTAAAGGTAGCTTTGGCACAAAAAGGATACGGATGTGAAGAAAGAGCAAACATCAAAATACATGGCAGAATACATTTACTTAACCAAAGATTTTTAGAAAACCAGCACCAGACATAGGAAGCAAGGTGGTATGATGCAAGATGACAATTTCGAGTATCAAGAAGGTGGTGGTATGGCAAAAGAAGGCTGCTGTAGCATCGACAAGGAGGGATGGTTTACGGTATAATGCATCTGCTTGGTGAAACATTGACGAAAATAGGGCAGAACGTGAAAGATATGTTAATAGGGTAGGGTAGTGTGGTTGGTGCGAGCCAAAACAACAACATCATGGTTGAAGGTAACAGGCATTATGTAGTAATAGGACGTACTTAGTCGTGTCCTGATATTTACATATGTTTGCAGCGTGAACTCATGGTAGCTGATGTTTCCGTCACTAATAAAGGAATAATCAATAGACATTGCGTGATTAAAGAAATACCAGGATATCTCAGGTTTTACTTTTTAACAAAGAGACGAAATTGAATTTGAAGTCGGTGAATTTTGGACCTGATATATTGGCCAAACTGTGATAGGATATTTGCTACAACGTTTGTCGCGTCTTAGCTTCTCACAGACTGGCCACATAATCGGTAACTCTTTAAGGTTTGAAAATTATAGGTTTTGAAATTCAAACACTTTTGGTCTTTTTGACAAGCTCTTACTGTGCTATGAATGTATGGGGAGCGAAAAAAGAATAATAGATCAGCAGAAGCGGCACCGGTGGCGGCAAAGGATGTTTATGAAAATGGAGACCGGGGAATTCAAGCTTTGAGTTTGGAAGCTTTTTGGAATTTCTCTCGCTTTAGCATCTAACTGCCACATCATATGACATAGTAACTGGTTCACTCAATTGACAATTGACATGTGCCAGGGTGTAGATTTCAAGATTTGTTATCAATAGGACTATCGGTTTCTCACATTTGGTATCCATAAAGTACTCAGAAATTTCTATCATGACTTACAAAGTGACTCTGCATAAGTGCACAATTAACTTTGACTATAAGTGATGTTAAATGACAATGAATTAATGGTTGCAGAGCTTGAAACAATGGATTAATCGGACAACCATTGTAAATAAGAACGCTTTACTGAACAAGGAGATGTCATTACCTTTGAATCTCAGGTGAATCTCTCATTTCAGCAGGCATTTCTATTGCTATTCTTATGATGTTCAAGTTGGTTCGTGTAGTATTATAGTTTAATTATGTGTACTTTGTGGATCCTAATGTAAATTGCGTTGATTTACTTTATATCAGAGGCGCTTTATTTTGAGGACTCAAAACTTGCCACATACCAATGGACGGATCGTGACCGTCGGATCAAAAAAACAGTTTTTAAGATTAAAAAACACGGAGGGACTATTTTTGCCAACTCACCAAACTTACCCCACCAACCCCACCCCCTACCTGTCACTTTTCACACATTAGATATCACAAAAAACCCACTTTCTCTCTCTAACCATCATCAAAAACTACCATAACAAATCAAAAATAACCGCTTTTTAACAGTTCAAGTCATCAATGAAACACAAAAATAGAAGAATCATCGAGTGCACAAGCAGATCCATGAAAAAAACCGGTTCAAAATGAACCTACTAAATCTCGGGATGAAGGTATGATGCTTCCGACTAATTATTTAGTTGTTTTATTGGTTGTGTTTTTTAGTGTTTATATTTGGTTGAGTTTCTGAGTAAAAAGCTTTGTATACATGGATGCACATCAAGTGTTTGATGAAATGTGTGAGTGAAAAGTATCATACGTGTGTATCACCAGTGATATTTGAAGTTGAACTGCATATGTGTATTATCACTAGTGATACTTGTATTTGACTTAACCATGCAAATCACATAAAGCACACAAAAAATGAAATAATCGACATCTAAAACAATGAATACTTTAGTTTTTACTGTTATAGAATCATTATTAGTATGTTTTACTAGTTAATTTTCGATAATTTGTGATGTTTTGATGATTTATGTGATAATATGAGAGATTAAAAGTTAGGTTTAACAGAACAAAAGATATGTTGTGATGATTCTGTTTGATTTGTGGTGGATTTTTATGTTTAATGGATAGATTGTGCATGTTTCAAAAGGTTTTAACGCGGTATTTGAAAACAATATTTACTGGTAGTGTATCACCTGTGATATAACAGTTAAATTATTGTTGATTGGTAGTATATCTATTCTGATAACAAATAGTTATTTGTTTGACATATGATATTGAAAACAAATGAACTATTCGTAGACTAACAAAAATTATGAAAATATTTTGATGCAGATTTGAATGAGACCTGTGCAAAAAACAGCCTCATCAAACGAAAGAATCAACAACAAGTGCAATTGTCGTTGAAGAAAGCACAACATCTCCACAAACAAATTGAAGAAGCTCAAACACCTGTGATATCACAAGTTCCTCCATCACCACAATTTATTCAACAAATAGAATAAAGATGACACACATGTGATATCACCAGTGATATCACCTGTGATATCACTTGATATCACCTGTGATATCACAGGTGGTATCACCTGTGATATCACATGTGATATGTGATCACATGTGATATCAAAGGTTCCCCCGAAAGCACCTGAGAATAAAATGAAGGTGCTGGTTGATGAACCAATGAAGAGGACGATTGTTGAAGTACAAAAGTAAATAAAACAAGTTGATGAAAAAAGTTGCATTGTTACGTTTTAACAACTAGTGCTAAAATCTTTTGGTTAGTAATATACAATGATAATGATAATAATTTATGTTCTTTATATAAAAATGTGTTATTAACTGACATACCCAACTAAGAATCACAAGAGATAATCAACTTCATATAAAGTGTTATGATTTTAATTTTTGTTCTCTACATATATGTGTTATCAATTGTGATACTCAACTAAGAATATGAAATATCACATTCTTATCATATGTGATAATGAATTTTGTATTTTACCAAGTGTATATGAAAGAATAATAAACATCAATTGTCATATTTTATCGCCAGCTCAGCTTCCGGCTTTCGAATTGCCTAAAACTTAAACACTTTTCTTTACCTTTACAGTGTAGTATCAAAAGTGATACATAAAAGTGAAGCTCATGTAAACCTGAAAGTAATTTAACATCCATTTAAATATTTGAAAAAAACAAAACAGAACGCAAATTCCTCAAACACTTATGAAACAGAATATCACAAGTGATACTAAACATATGATGCAGAACAGATTTTTAAAAAAATTAATATCACAAGTGATATTATACATATAAAACCAAATATAACAGGTGATACTACACATATTGTACTACACACATGATGCAGAACAGATTTAAAAAAAAAACTTTAATATCACAGGTGATACTATACATATGAAACAGAATATCACAAGTGATACTACACATATTGTACTAGTGTAGTCAATTTTTTTTTCTAAATTGATTGGAGATCTGTTAAGTGATAAAAAAAATATATGGTATATATATTGAAATAGTTGTAGTACAAAACGCCATCATTGATCATATCGTCAAATCTTAGCTAACACCAAGATACACATCAGTTTTACAAAATAAATATTAGCATCCTCTTATCAAACATTACAAAAAAGGCTACTCGGTTAACACCTATGGAACAATAAAAGGCGCTACTCGGTTGATATCTAATCATCTATTGATCAGTCGGTATTCTTTCCTTCGCTTTCACTTTCTCAGGAATAAAATCTGAAAAATTGTCACAAAAATAATAGCTTTAATACAAGTTCAGAGGTAAAAAAAGACAGGAATTCCACCTAACTCAGGTGCAACGAGGTCTTAAACCCGCGCGTTGCCGCGGGATTTTTGTATACGCAAGTTAGCACAAAAAGAGATGGACGAAGTTACTATATTGTGTTAGTGTTAGGGTCTAGTTAGGGTAACAAAAAGCACGAAGTTATAATGTTTTAGTCAATACAAAACATGATGAGAACCTGATCACTTTTGCAATTTGTCATCTGTATTGTCTTCGTTCCGGTTCACGCATGATAGGCTAAATCTGCTTTGACAAAAATCATGTGCCTCTTTGTTTAAAGAACAGGTTGCCAAGTAGTTGAGTTTACCAAAAATAATGGTCTTCATTCTGATAATCTTTCAAGATTATAGCAGCCTCTGAATGTTAAGCTCAACAAAGGTGCATGGCTTGGGTCCGCCAAAGTTTTCCATCACCTGCATATCACAGTAAAAAAAAAAGCTGATTTAAAGATCATACAGGATAATTCAATAATATAAAAACTGATCTACAAAGTGCAATGCGAGAGGAGCATTATTGAGCACCTCAACAAATTTTTATACGTGTACATGACCTATCCAACCTTATAGCCAAAATAGCAAAATCTTAGCTACACATGATTTGTTGGACATCTGTTAAAGGAGACAAAATAGCCAGGTTGGGTAAGAAGTCTAAAGGGAGAATAGTTTGTTGTATAGTGCTTTGTAACGACAATTGAATTCTTTTAGACTACAAACTATAAAGTCGATTGCAACTTGCAGGCTGAAACACAAAATATTATAAAAGAAAGAATAATCTCACATGAGGATTTAGTATGCTGCTAGTGACAACAGAGCCAATAATAGATCTATTAAGCTCTTCAATGTTCCGGTACACAAATGAAACGTTCCCACCTGGTAGGATTGAATCCTGAAAGCATACAAAAGTATAAATATTGACGAAATAACAACAGTTCAAAATGTAGAAAAGATAATTTAATAAATTACCAGAGTAGGAAGGAATCCGTGGCAAGCAATAGGCAACTAACTGCAACTTAGCAAAACCTCCGACTATAATTTGCGTGTCTTCTTTAAGCTTAATCCCAACAAAAATACCTCCGTTGCTTTAATGTATAAATCGCTGTGTATTGGACATAAGCTTTTCCCAATACAAATCAGCTAATAAGGCTGTAAAATAAGCTAATCCAAACACCCCCTTAATCATGCGAATGGATCTACTTTTCTTCTGCCAAGCGAAATTTGGATTAAGGGGGGTGTTTGGATTAGCTTCTTTTGCATTTGCATGTGGTCAAATTTCGCTTGGAGGCCACCGGTGAAATGCTTTTTGAGATTTACCCCACTCAATGGAAATTGATTTACGTAAGATCCCACATTCAATGGAAACCAAAGGGGAGGTCTTTGCTTGCTTCACCATGCGGACCAGCAGGACCCATGCCCATACTCATACCCATGCCCATCCACCCATTCCCATACCCATACCACCCATGCTTCCATAACTACTATTATACATTCCTCCACCGTACATACCGCCACCACTTCCATAAAGACCACCACTATAGCCTCCTCCTCTATACATGCTGCTTGCACCACTATTATAGGACCCTATTCCACATATATTTTTTGTCCAGCACCATTTCCTGCTGGCATTAGGAGCAAAGTACTCGGCAACAAATTTTTTCCGAAACTAAATGTTGTTGACAATGCCCGACTTGACAATACCCTGAACCGATTAGAAGGTAGACCAGTATTTTCTAAAGGTCATATTTACTCATTTGGCCTGTTACATATAGAACATAATCTGAAAATTATATAAAGACATGGGCGCTAGAGTATAACATAAAGACATGACACGATTTGTAAGCACCTATGCTAATTTTTTGGCCTATGAGGTTTTTGAAATTTTTAGAAGCTCATAAGCTCATAAACACAGGGTAGCGATTTATTTGTTCAGGTTACGGGACCTTCTAAAGTAATCAAATTAGTCAAATCACAGGTCTCATGTTTTTTTATAAGAACCAATGGTTTACTCTTTACAGTAATATTAAGAACATGAACTTTAAAACAAACAATGATACTAACCTATTATATAGCCATTCCACAACAGTCCTGTAATGCAACACGCTCTACCTCTACTTCGTTGTTGTATGAAACTAAAATCAGGTTATGGTTTCTATCCATTGAGCTGAAAAAGATCACATTTTCATTAAGACATTAATTTTCTTATAGTTTTCCATTTTTTAAAGTATGCACAGGACAAAAAAAGTCTTTTCATCAAGTCTTATTATGCCGTCAAATCCTATTTTCACAGCCTCTTTACCACTTTTACAAAATAAGTATCAATCTAGGGGGTGTTTGTTTAAGCTTATTTGTGTGCTTATTAGCTTATTTGATTTAGGCCTATATTTCATAAGCTCAAATTTACCGGCTTATTTTGGGACCTTATGGGCATACATGATTTTATTATATCATAATAAGCTTATATAAGCCCATAGAGTCTCAAAATAAGTGGGAAAATTTGAGCTAATGAAATATAAGCCGAAATTGAATAAGCTAATAAGCCCACAAATAAGGTTAAACAAACACCATACCTTCAAACATTCGTCTACCATTATAACATGTTTGAAAATCCATAACCTTATCAACCCTAATTAAGACCACAAAATGCTAAATCAACGGAGAATTTGTTTGATTATTGATAAATTAAATACAATAACATAAGAATTATAGCTAATTAATTCATCAGGGTGATTTCGCCCAATTTTTTTAGGGTTTGCTTAGAAATTTTTTTATAAAAGTGTTTAGCATAATCACTAAAATTAATATAAAACACAAACCAAGTGAAAGAAATTCAGATAATCTTTACCTGATTTATGTGGATCCGGGTTTCTTTTTTTGATCATATATGTGTGTGTGTGTCTGTATGTGAAGAAGGTTCAAGAAACACAAAATAGATTGGCTCAAAGCCAGCCACAAATCCTCACACAAAAACTGTACACCCATTAAAAAAATACGAACTGTAGATCTTACTGTAGCGTAACACACATGAAACACTATAGATGCCCCGATTCATTTTGCGTTTGGGTTTTTTTCGCTCCAGCGGATCTCCGGTAAACCGGTGATGGTGTGCTAATATGTGAGAGGAGAAAAAGTTGTTTCGGACCCGGGTATAATAGGAGGGTGGGTTTGGGCCGGCAAACGGGCAAAAAAGGGAATAGTAAAATCACGCCTTTTAGTATATTGTATAATATACTTACCTGCAAAAAAAAGTCGAATCTCTTCCGCTTACCAACGACGGATGCTGATTCAAGACAACAAATTAGCAGATTTCATAAGGTGCACTAAGAAACTTGAGAATAAAAGATACACTTCTAAATTAAATATGCAGAACAGCAACCACTACTTCTACAAAAGCTTCATTTTGGGCTCGTCTTAAATATGAATTATGTCTTATAAATAATAAGCAATATTACACTATAATTAACAATTTATCAGTAACTTATACTCACAGCTTATCCCCACAAACTTATATTTTCATCCTCATCAAAATTTCAAAAAAATTATATAAGCAAATTAAACATCTTAACATAAACAACTTATAAATAAACAGATTAACAATTATCACTGGTGATACTAAACGTATATCACTGGTGATACTAAACCAACTTATAATCATCAACTTCAAATATCACTGGTGATACTAAACGTATGCTACACATACGATATCACTGGTGATAATACACATACGATATCACTGGTGATACTACACATACGATAGAGAGCAAATTCAAAAACAGCATTCAGACATAAAAATAGCATTCCAATGTAGCTAAAAACAAATTTTCAACTAACAACTTAATTAATAAGCAAAATTACAGGAGAGATAACAAGATTATCAAATATTTTACACTCACGCATGTCATCAAACACTTGGTGTGCAACTTGATAAAAAAGAATGTTAAACAACTTGATCCACATAATTAGCAACCGATCGACAACATTATCAACCGCAACAATATCAATCAAACCAGCTTCTGAAACAAATGGTTCTTTCAAATCTAAAGAAGACATAAAAGGATGATAATGATCGGGAGGTGATGATGAGATGATGATCGAACGGTGATGGTGATCGGAATGGTGATGGTGATTGGAATGATGATGGCGATGGTGATGGTGATCCAACTGGTGATGGTCAAACGGTAATAGTTGATTGGAATAACTACTTTTTTGAGGGAATTTGGAGGGAAAGAAGAGAGCAGGTTGGGAGGAAAACACACAGTAAATGTGTGAAAAAAATGAAGCAAATGAAAAAAGAAAAAAAGAATAAAAAAATGCTTTATATAGTTGGGAGAATTAAGGTTAAGCATATTAAATCTTAGATTAGTCTAGACCATTAGATCAAAAAAGATGGATGGTGGGAATTTTTCACTTGCTATGCACCAAAATAAGGGTATGCAATTGAATTTTCCTCCTTTATATCATATATACAAGATTAAGATATATCTTGTAATCATATTATAGTACTATAGTACTATATAGTTTTGTATATATATTGGTTAATGAGTTTCTATCAAATATTATTTGTATTTGCAGGCCACACCAACATATGTATTTCATATAGATGTTAGTTTTTTCACAAATAAAATCATTGTTTTCTACATCCTATTATGATACATGATATTAAAAAAAAATAAAAATAAAAAACAAATAAATAAATAAATAAATAAATTATAGAGCTAGCCCGCCCATCGGGCGGGTCTTGAAGCTAGTACTATATATAAAGGAAAAACCAAAAAGTAAAAGTAAAAAATTGAAACGAAAAAAATGAAATGTTGTAAACATATATTTCAAAAGGAAACTATTAATAAACATCAAAAACAGGGTTGGCCCGGGACGCTTTAAACCCGGCGGGTTGACCCGGTTTAGTTTGACCTTTTTTTGACCCAATCCGTCGGGTTAACTCGGTTTAAATTGACCCGTTTTTCAATCGGAACAGTTCAACCGGTTGAACCACCCGGGTCGAACCGGGTTTCAAAACATTATGTTTAATCCCCAAATCTTCAAACTTT
>LBNU01023896.1:105478-116514 GCA_014162995.1 Artemisia annua
AGTAATATATTTAACAACTTACCTTAATTTTATCTTGCAGTGGAAACCATGAACGCGATTTTCCTAATACCGGATCTTTCTATGACACTCCTGATTCAGGTGGAGAGTGTGGTGTACCCGCTGAGCTCATGTACTACGTTCCTGCAGACAACCGAGCTAAATTCTGGTATTTATTTATTTATTTATTTTTAAAACTATCCGTGTTATTAAAATTAAATACTAACACAAACTTGTATGATGTTTTCAGGTACTCAACAGATTATGGAATGTTTCACTTTTGCATAGCAGATTCTGAGCATGATTGGAGGGAGGGTTCAGAACAGTATGCATGGATTGAGAAATGCCTTGCATCAGTTGACAGGCAAAAACAGCCATGGCTAATCTTTTCTGCTCACCGCGTACTTGGCTACTCTTCTAACAGTTGGTTAGCTAACGAGGGTGCCTTTGAAGAGCCAATGGGACGGGCACACTTACAAAAGTTATGGCAAAAGTACAAGGTGGACATTGCTTTTTACGGTCATGTTCATAATTATGAAAGGACCTGTCCTATATATCAGGTAAAATCCTTCCTTTTCTTCATTTTTATAGATCAATAATATTGATACAACCCAATAACCCGCCCCGGCGGGATTGGGTATGTTGTTGCTGTAATAATATTGACACAATGTAACAAATGTCATATGATTATACTTTTCTAACATAAATGTATTGTTTTTTTCTGGTGATTGTGTAGAACCAATGTGTCAACCCGGAAATATCTCACTATTCTGGAACTGTAAACGGGACAATTCATGTTGTGGTTGGTGGAGGAGGAAGTCACTTGTCAGATTTCACCGAGATTAATACATTCTGGAGTTTGTATAAAGATTATGATTGGGGATTTGTCAAACTAACAGCGTTTAACCACTCTTCACTTTTGTTTGAGTACAAGAAGAGTAGTGATGGGAAGGTTTACGATAGTTTTACAATCTCAAGGGACTACAGAGATGTCTTGGCATGTGTACATGATGGTTGTGAAGCTACCACTTTGGCAACTTAGTAAATGGTACCTCAAAAATCTCGGCAACAATCACAAATAATACATAATGTTGTTTTTAAATATAAGACTATGTGTTTACTATATGTGCACTGAATGATTGTTGCTGAAAAGTTGTAGAATAACTGCTTACCGTCATTTTTTTTTCTTGCTACAAGTTGCTTGTAGTGTTATTAGAGGTTTGGCACTTTGCACTTGTACTTTATGAGAATAAAGTGTGTTCTAGGGGCTGTCCCTTGTAATTTAAGCTTAATGCTGAATAATGAAGCTTAAAATGCTTGTAGAGTATATAATCCATTTTTTACTCGAGACCACAATAATCTCCAACTTAAGAGGAAAATGCTACATCCACTCACAAATCTCCATCTTTGATGTTAGTGGCAGAGTTTACTCAAGTAATCATAGTTCATCTTTATTGCTTTGTGAGGCTTTGTATTTTTTGTAATTGTTGTGAGCATGTAATCTTGCATGCTACTTCTCGACAGAAATAAACCTCAAGGACCAAACGTGTTCTTTAGAAACATAATAACCGAATAACGGTTAGTTAGTTATGGTAGTTAAAATGGTTAGTAGGTATAACGGTTATAAAAACCGAATGGTTGTGTTGTTTGACTTGTACCTATTCGAACAAACAGAAACAACACAACTTTATGTGAACAGTCACGATGTTCAATAGAAACCATTCGTGTAGTATATATATGCACATACTTGTAACATTACAATGGTTAGAAGATTTATAAACGTTATCTAGTATTTACGCTTTGCAATTTCGTTCGAATCTCTCAACTTTGGGACCAACATTTGGCATCAAGAGCCAACGTTTGTTTCACAAAACCAAAACACAAAAAACCTATCGAGACAAAACAAACACCAAAGAAAGAACACACTGAAACCATTTCGTTTCAAGAACAAAAACAAGGAAGAACGTGACGTATAATCAAAAACATACGGTGCCTGGATAACTTAGACGCAAGGAAAGTAGTGCACGACCGTACTTGTGTAGAAATTGCAATCGACAAGGCACCAAACGAAGTGGTGACTTGCGGGTTTGTGTTGGCTTGATTCAGAACGCGACAATGAACAAACACAACTTTGTTACAAAACCTTTGTTGGCTTTCAAAATCATACAACAAAACCAAGGCCTCTTTTTGCGACAAAGGTGGAGAAGAAGACCCAAGTTTGCAATATAACGCAAATGTTGGATAGGAAGAGACGTTGCTTTGGATTAAGAAAAGGTATACTGAATAGAGAAAACAATCGAGATTGTTTTTGGAACACGCTCACAATACAAAAGGAACAACGACAAGGACAAACCGATCATTTGTTCGCAAGGGTACCGACGTGCATTCTTATAGGTTGTTGTAAATACGGTGTGGAACAAGAAGAGTATTCGCGGACAAGCAACGAGGATAACAAGGTTTGGCAAATTGCTTGCCTTGTTGAAGACACTGCCATCGCAGCAGTAGGAAAAGAAAACAAGCAACTCGCTTGCTTCTTTTGAAGGAAATACCGAGAGTATTTTTTGAGATACTCTTGCTTTTTTTTTTCTTCGAGACTTGAAGAAATACCGAGACAAAAAAAACCAAAAACCTTTGAAAGTTTTTACGAGGACTTTTTGAAGTTTTTGTTCTGAAAATCTCACCGAAAACTTGAGAGTTCTTAGAGACAAAGCCGAGACAAACAAANTCTATAACACAAAACCGAATCTGGAATACCTAAGGATATTTGGATGCATAGCTTATGCAAAGATAACGATACCTCACTTGAAGAAGTTAGAGGATAGAAGCATACCAATGATTTACTTAGGAGTAGAGGAAGGATCAAAAGCATGTAGACTTTATGATCTAGTAGAAAAAAAGAAACATGTTAGTAGAGATGTGAAGTTTATGGAAACAAAACCGTGGGATTGGAATAAGAATGGAGAAGATACAAGTTCACAAGACACATTTTGGGCTAGTTTTGTAGAAGACGAAGTTGACAATGAGAAACCTATACCCGTCAACTTAGATGACAATGATAATGAAAATCATAACAATATGTATCAAATACCGGATCCAATATCACATCCAGACTCACCAATCACACCACCAACATACAACTATGACCCTAACTCAGAAGATGAAGTAGAACCTACTTCTAGTTCTTTAGGAAGTTCACATCATAGATATGATCATAGCCCAATTCGAGGTTTACAAGATTTAGCAGAAATCTATACAAGGGCTCAACATATAGAAACACCAAGCTTATTCTTCACAGAAGAAGAACCTCAAAATTTTAAGGAAGCATCGAAAGATAAGAAATGGATTGAGGCCATGGAAATTGAATTAGATTCCATCAATAAGAATAACACATGGACTCTTACAACATTGCCAACTGATCAAAAGGCAATAGGACTCAAATGGGTTTATAAAACCAAAAGAGATGCTAAAGGAAACATTGTCAAACATAAGGCAAGGTTAGTAGCAAAAGGCTACGTACAAGAACAAGGAATAGACTTCGATGAAGTATTTGCACCGGTTGCTAGGATAGAAACGGTTCGATTAATATTAGCACTAGCAGCATATCATGGTTGGCAAGTACACCACTTGGATGTGAAATCAGCATTCTTGCATGGAGAATTGAAGGAAGAAGTCTATGTTACACAACCTGAAGGTTTCATTCAGCAAGGAAACTCAGGAAAAGTATACAAGCTCACCAAAGCTTTGTATGGCTTGAGACAAGCACCTAGAGCTTGGAACATTAAGCTTGATCAAACCTTGAAGTCATTAGACTTTAAGAAATGTAATCTGGAACAAGCAATTTATACGAAGAGAAGCAAGACTTCTACGCTTATAGTTGGAGTATATGTAGATGATTTGATAATCACGGGCACTCCAAAGAAGGAAATTGACTTGTTCAAATCCCAAATGAAAGATAAATTTGAAATGAGCGACTTAGGGTTGCTAGCTTATTACCTTGGGATAGAAGTTTCACAAACAGGAGGAGACATTACAATCAAGCAATCAGGATATATTAATAAGATCCTGAAAGAAACAAATATGACGGATAGTAATGACACAAAGATACCTATGGATCCCGGCACTAAGTTGGTCAAGGCGGAAGATGGAAACCCAGTTGACGCAACTTACTACCGAAGCTTAATTGGAAGTCTTAGGTACTTATTACACACAAGACCAGATCTTAGTTATTCAGTCGGACTACTCAGCAGATTTATGCAAGACCCGAAGGACCATCACCTGAAGGCAATTAAACAAGTAATCCGATACATCAAAGGAACAAAGGATCATGGCATTATATACAAGAAAGAAGGCGGCTGCAAAATTACAGGTTATAGCGACAGTAGTTATGGAATCAACACCGATCAAGGAAAAGGAACTACTGGAATTGTATTCTACTTTGGAGAATCACCTATTACCTGGTGTACTCAGAAACAACCTACAGTGGCACTATCATCATGTGAATCAGAATTCATGGCAGCTACTGGAGCAGCATGTCAAGCATTATGGCTGAAACGACTTCTTAGTGAACTAACTGGATGGCAAGAGAAAAGAATAACACTTAGAGTTGACAACATATCAGCTATTCAACTCGTGAAGAACCCAGTATTTCATGGAAGGAGCAAACACATTGACATTCGCTATCATTTCATTCGTGAATGCGTAGAGAATGGACATATTAATGTAGAACACGTTAGTGGAGAACTTCAAAGAGCAGATATCTTAACAAAGGCATTACCAAGACTCAAGTTCGTGACTATGCGACAAATGCTCGGAGTTCAAGACTTAGGACGAAGCAACGATCAAGATTAAGGAGGAGAATGTGAGCATGTAATCTCGATACATTGCTCCAGTTTGAAGACACCGAAACCTCAAGGACCAAAGTTGCACGTTATAAACATTATAACCGTTTTGGCGGTTATGTTAGTTATTAGTTAGTTATTTCCAGAAGTTAGTTATTAACCAAAAGGTGTGATGTTGGCTTGTACCTGTTCGAAAGAAGCAGAACCAACACAACCTTAGCGAAACATTGCAATGGTTCATGGTAACCATTCGCAGCCTATATATACATGAACATATGTACCGAAATGAATGTTAGAAAGATATACAAGTTATCTAGTTTTACACTTTGCAATTTCAATCTCTCTTACACTTTGGGACAAACATTTGGCATCAAGAGCCACCAGTTTGAATTCTCGTTACCATTCAGAACCTTTCGCTAACCTCCAGAAAACGTTCGTTACATAGTTTCTGCAAACAAAAACCTTAACGAAAACTTTTTCTTTCGTTCTTCCAGAACCAAGGAAACTTTCGTTAACATCCAGAATCTACAGAAACATTTCGATATACTTTCTGAAAGAACCTAAACCTTAACGAGACACTCTTGTTTCAGAAACCAAAGGAAACACGACTGAAATTTATTTTCAGGACCCAAGACGCATCGTTCATTAATTAGGACGCTGCCTAGATAACTTTAGAACGCAAGGAAAGTAGTGCACGACCGTACTTGTGTAGAAATTGCATTCGTAGAGGCACCAAACGAAGTGGTGACTCGTGTTTGTTTGTGTTGGCTTGGTTTTGAACGCGACAGTTTTGTACAAATATACTTGTTACATTTTTGTTGGCCTTCAAGTATCATACAACAAAGCAAACAAGCCTCTTTGTCGCGGACAAAGGTGGAGAAAAAGAAAAAGAAAATACGTACGTTTTGATAGAGAAGAGAAAGAAATTCGTTGGCTTGGAATAGAAGGTATACCGAGAAGAAGAAAACAATCGAGGATTGTTTTGGAATAACATATACAATATTAGACGCGGTGTGGAACAAGAAGGAAAAGAAATATTGTAGATTGTTGTACAAGCAACGAAGGGCAAACAAGGACATCACTTGTTGGCGATACAAAGACAAGTAACACTTGGTCTTTTTGAAACAAAATTTACCGTGGGTAAATTGTTGTTGGTTGTGTTTTGCCGAGACACAAAAGGAAGAAAAGAAAAGAACGTGGTACAAAACTTGTGGAACATTGAAGGAAATACGCGTGTGACAATTATACAAGGTCACAAATCAAATCTCAAAACTTTCGGATTTCATTTCATTTTTAGTATAGATTCATAGTTTATACTATTAGAAGTCCATAGTATTTATTAGGATTTCCTAGAACTATTACTTGTTCCCGTAGTGTTAAGTAATATCACACAAGTTAGAATCCCTACATATATAAGAAGTGAAGATCATAAACACTTCCAAAATGCCTGGTGACAACGAAGGTACCAGTACTAACGTAGTGAAACCCATAACACCCATTGCACAATATCAATGCCCCAAACTTAAAACCACAAACTATACCGTATGGGCAATCCAAATTAAGGTTATTTTAGAGGCACATGGATTATGGGAGACTATAGAACCTAAGGAAAATACGCAAGTAGATGATAAGAAGGACAAGGCAACACTTGCCCTCCTATATCAAGCATTGACGGAAGATGTAATCTTACAAGTAGCTAGTTGCAAAACTGCTAAAGAATTGTGGGAATCATTGAAAATGAGACACGTTGGAGAAGAAAGGGTGCAACAAGCACGCCTACAATCATTGATGATTGGATTTCAGACTCTTCAAATGAAGGAGGATGAAAGTGTGGATGCATTTACAGCCAAATTGAATGGCTATGCCACGAAGGCAACTGAATTAGGAAAGACTTTGGATGAATCACTATTAGTACGAAAACTATTAGACTCCACACCAGATAGGTTCATTCAAATTGTAGCATCCATAGAACAGACAAACGATCTTGATAAAATTACATTAGATGAGATCGCTGGAAGACTTAAGGCATTCGAGGAAAGAATTAAACTCCGAAAGGGAGGACAAGTAGAAAGCCAGGATAATTTGTTGTTTGCACAAGGCGAACACTCTAAGAGAGGAAAACGTTTTTATAGACGTGGTGGTAGATCAAACTACTCACGAGGAAACTGGCAGAATAAGGGAAATAGAAACAACTCGAATGGCGGAAACTCATCCCATAGAGATAAGTATAATAATAATAAACCAACATGGGATAAGAGTAAGGTAACATGCTACAACTGTGGAAAATTAGGTCATGTAAGAAATGAGTGTAGAAAACCATCAACAAACCAGGAACAATCAAACCTTATCTTAGAAGACGAAGAACCATCACTATTAATGGCTAAACACGAAACTGAAGAAGTTTTGTTAAACGAAGGTCAAATACAACCCCAGAAATATGCTACAACAGATGCTAGCATATGGTATTTAGATAATGGTGCAAGTAACCATATGACCGGAACCAAAAGTCATTTTAAAGATATTGACGAAAGCATCACTGGACGCGTTCGTTTTGGAGATGGATCATATGTAGAGATAAAGGGCAGAGGTTCAATATTATTAGGATGTAGAAACCAACAACAAAAGATAATCTCGGAAGTTTACTACATTCCAAACCTCAAAAGCAACATACTTAGTCTAGGACAACTTACTGAGATAGGTTGCAAGATCATCATGGATGGAAACAAATTGACTTTGTATGACAAGAATAAGACTTTGTTGATGAAGGTAGAACGATCTAAGAATCGACTTTACAGTGTTAAACTACACATTGAGGCACCTATATGTCTCTTAGCAAACATAGATAACCAAGCATGGTTATGGCATGCTAGATTAGGCCATCTGAACTTTGACACCCTAGATAGGATGACAAGCAAAGGTCTAGTAGCAGGAGTACCAAGAATAAAGCATGCAGGACAGATATGTGATGCATGTTTATTGGGAAAACACGCTAGAACACCATTTCCAAACAAAGCTAAATTCAGATCTGAGAACCCGTTAGACTTGGTATATGGAGATCTCTGTGGTCCCATAAGCCCAGCCACACACTCAGGAAAGAAGCTCATATTCTTGTTAGTTGATGACTGTACTCGCTTCATGTGGGTCTACTTTCTCACATCGAAGGATCAGGCATTCAACACATTTAAGGAATTTAGGCAGAAGGTTGAAATGGAGTTAAAAGTGAAGGTTAAGATGCTAAGAACAGATAGAGGTGGTGAATTTACATCAAATGAATTCACCAAGTATTGTAAAGAAAATGGTATAGCAAGACAGTTGACAGCACCATACTCACCACAACAAAATGGTGTAGTAGAAAGAAAGAATAGGATAGTTTTATCGACAACTAGGAGTATGATGAAAGCAATGAAGTTACCCTTAACTTTTTGGGCGGAAGCAGTTAGACACGCCATTTACATACTCAACAGGGTACCTACGAGAGCCCTGGAAGATAAAACACCATATGAAGCCCTCTATAACAGAAAACCGAATCTGGAATACCTAAGGATATTTGGATGCATAGCTTATGCAAAGATAACGATACCTCACTTGAAGAAGTTAGAGGATAGAAGCATACCAATGATTTACTTAGGAGTAGAGGAAGGATCAAAAGCATGTAGACTTTATGATCCAGTAGAAAAGAAGAAACATGTTAGTAGAGATGTGAAGTTTATGGAAACAAAACCGTGGGATTGGAATAAGAGTGGAGAAGATACAAGTTTACAAGACACATTTTGGACTAGTTTTGTAGAAGACGAAGTTGACAATGAGAATCCTATACCCGTCAACTTAGATGATAATGATAATGACAATCATAACAATATGTATCAAATACCGGATCCAACATCAGATCCAGACTCACCAATCACACCACCAACATACAACTATGACCCTAACTCAGAAGATGAAGTAGAACCTACTTCTAGTTCTTTAGGAAGTTCACATCATAGATATGATCATAGCCCAGTTCGAGGTTTACAAGATTTAACAGAAATCTATACAAGGGCTCAACATGTAGAAACACCAAGCTTATTCTTCACAGAAGAAGAACCTCGAAATTTTAAGGAAGCATCGAAAGATAAGAAATGGATTGAGGCCATGGAAATTGAATTAGATTCCATCAATAAGAATAACACATGGACTCTTACAACATTGCCAACTGATCAAAAGGCAATAGGACTCAAATGGGTTTATAAAACCAAAAGAGATGCTAAAGGAAACATTGTCAAACATAAGGCAAGGTTAGTAGCAAAAGGCTACGTACAAGAACAAGGAATAGACTTCGATGAAGTATTTGCACCGGTTGCTAGGATAGAAACAGTTCGATTAATATTAGCACTAGCAGCATATCATGGTTGGCAAGTACACCACTTGGATGTGAAATCAGCATTCTTGCATGGAGAATTGAAGGAAGAAGTCTATGTTACACAACCTGAAGGTTTCATTCAGCAAGGAAACTCAGGAAAAGTATACAAGCTCACCAAAGCTTTGTATGGCTTGAGACAAGCACCTAGAGCTTGGAACATTAAGCTTGATCAAACCTTGAAGTCATTAGACTTTAAGAAATGTAATCTGGAACAAGCAATTTATACGAAGAGAAGCAAGACTTCTACGCTTATAGTTGGAGTATATGTAGATGATTTGATAATCACGGGCACTCCAAAGAAGGAAATTGACTTGTTCAAATCCCAAATGAAAGATAAATTTGAAATGAGTGACTTAGGGTTGCTAGCTTATTACCTTGGGATAGAAGTTTCACAAACAGGAGGAGACATTACAATCAAGCAATCAGGATATTAATAAGATCCTGAAAGAAACAAATATGACGGATAGTAATGACACAAAGATACCTATGGATCCCGGCACTAAGTTGGTCAAGGCGGAAGATGGAAACCCAGTTGACGCAACTTACTACCGAAGCTTAATTGGAAGTCTTAGGTACTTATTACACACAAGACCAGATCTTAGTTATTCAGTCGGACTACTTAGCAAATTTATGCAAGACCCGAAGGACCATCACCTAAAGGCAATTAAACAAGTAATCCGATACATCAAAGGAACAAAGGATCATGGCATTATATACAAGAAAGAAGGCGGCTGCAAAATTACAGGTTATAGCGACAGTAGTTATGGAATCAACACCGATCAAGGAAAAGGAACTACTGGAATCGTATTCTACTTTGGAGAATCACCTATTACCTGGTGCACTCAGAAACAACCTACAGTGGCACTATCATCATGTGAATCAGAATTCATGGCAGCTACTGGAGCAGCATGCCAAGCATTATGGCTGAAACGACTTCTCAGTGAACTAACTGGATGGCAAGAGAAAAGAATAACACTCAGAGTTGACAACATATCAGCTATTCAACTCGTGAAGAACCATTCAACTCGTGAAGAACCCAGTATTTCATGGAAGGAGCAAACACATTGACATTCGCTATCATTTCATTCGAGAATGCGTAGAGAATGGACATATTAATGTGGAACACGTTANAACTGGATGGCAAGAGAAAAGAATAACACTCAGAGTTGACAACATATCAGCTATTCAACTCGTGAAGAACCATTCAACTCGTGAAGAACCCAGTATTTCATGGAAGGAGCAAACACATTGACATTCGCTATCATTTCATTCGAGAATGCGTAGAGAATGGACATATTAATGTGGAACACGTTAGTGGAGAACTTCAAAGGGCAGATATTTTAACTAAGGCGTTACCAAGACTCAAGTTCGTGACTATGCGACAAATGCTCGGAGTTCAAGACTTAGGACGAAGCAACGATCAAGATTAAGGAGGAGAATGTGAGCATATAATCTCGACACATTTCTTACATATTGAAGACACCGAAACCTCAAGGACCAAAGTTGCACGTTATAAACATTATAACCGTTTTGGCGGTTATGTTAGGTTAGTTAGTTATAGTTAGTTAGCGGTTAGAAAACAAAGGGGTGTGTTTGTTGGCTTGTACCTGTTACAAAGAAGCAGAACCAACACAACCTTAGCGAAACATTGCAATGGTTCATGGTAACCATTCGCAGTCTATATATACATGAACATATGTACCGAAATTAATGTTAGAAAGATTTACAAGTTATCTAGTTTGTTTATACTTTGCAATTTCACTCAATCTCTCTTACACACAAACACTTTGGGACCAACA